>WSXT02074606.1:0-12187 GCA_011762715.2 Neuroterus valhalla
TCCTATACCCCATACCTGCTTCATTACCCCTGCCGCTTTTTTAATTCTTTCTCTTATGTGTGCCTTATGATCTCCATAAAATTGTTATTATATCAGATTTTAGTTTATACTTATGAAAACCTTGATATTTGCACTATTTTCGCAATATCTCAGGCTTTCAAGGTATTTAAAAGAGAAAATTTGGATCGCATATAATTAACATTAAAAGAACTAAGCAACCGTCAAAAAACTTGGATAGTTTTATATGCAATACTAGAAGCCATAAGATTTTTCCTCTAATTGATTCTTGACTGAAGAATAGAAAGAAGGGATAGTAGAAAAAAGTCGATTTTGCGATTAAAGAAAAAAATCCCGGTCCGCCAATTCTCTTATTGAATAATTATATCCAGGCAAAATCCTCGTTCGAAAATTGGAAAATGGAACAATTTTGAAAGGCAGAATCGTCGAAACCGAAAGCTATTTAGGAACAATAGACAAAGCTTCACAAACTTATGAATATAGGGTTTCTGCTCGAAATTTGCCATTGTACATGCCACCAGGAACTATTAACGTTTACTTCACTTATGGAATGTATCACTGCTTCAATATTTCTAGCCAAGGTAAATTTCTTTTATTATCTTAATTTAACTATAATTTATCCTCATGTTGTTATGATAATGTGAAATTTTTTTACAACTTTTTTTGTGGAACTAAACTTAAAGTTTATAATATTCAATAAATTTATAATATATACAATAAATATAGAACCTGAATCAAGAGTACAAATCAGATCCGTCGAGCCTTTAATAGGTCTCGAATACATGGAACTGTTACTCAATACTCAAGGAAAAGAGGGTCAAAAAGAGAAAGAAATGGTTGAAAGCATTCAAAATTACAGAACACGAGATTTATGCAATCACCCTTCTAAAATTTGCACTGCTTTCAATATCGAGAAAGATGATTTCAACAACAAACGCATAACTCAATCTACCGAACTTTGGATCGAAAAAGATTTCCAATCAAAGTCGATAAAAATTCTGTCTCCTCCAGATTCAAAAGTGAATCCTGAAGAAACACTGAAACCCAGAAAAATATGTCGTTATTTTATATCTGGAAGTCCATTTCTTAGCCAAAATTACGATTCTGATATAAAATTCAATTCCTGAGGAAGAAAAAAACAAACGTACATATATACTTGAACAGATTACTCAAAATTGAAGTAAATAATAAATGTGATCCACAAAATAATTTCAGGTGATGGAATAGCAGTTCTCATACGCGCTCTTGAACCTCTAGAGGGCCTCGAACAAATTACAGAACACCGGAACTCAAAAATGAAATCGAATTCAAAACAACCCAGAAAAGAACTTAAGTCACATGAATTATGCAATGGTCCGTCCAAATTTTGCATCGCTTTTTCCTTGGAAAAGAAGCATAGCAAATATTCTTTATGTTCATGGAAAGGTTTATGGATTGAGGAAGATAGGACGAATCAAGAAGCAATTAAAATAATCCATTGTAAGAGGATTGGAATCGACAGTTGTGGAGCCGAATGGGCAAACAAACCACTGAGATATTACATTTATGGTAACAACTCTGTTAGCAAACGAGATAAAAAGGCAGAGGGGATTTCTTGAGACAAAACTGGATTTTTACTTAATTTTTGAACTTTTAACTTAGTTTGTCAAATTGCGCAAAAATCATTTCTCCAAAAAAAATCAGAATGTAATAAATTTATGTTTACGGAAATTATATATCAAATAAATCATAGATATTAAATTAACATATGAGTGCAATTCATTTATGTGATAAAGTGTTTTGGCGAAGCTAAGTGCATCAGGTCAGATTTTTGAATTTAAATTGAAGTTGGCTAAACTGGATTTTGACGTATATCATAAACTGCAACAAGCTTCATTATTATTATCTGCGTTCAGCTGAGAAACATAACCTGAATACAGTATGACAACAAAATTTAAAATAACTGAAATTCCGTTGTTTACTTCAAATGAAATATTATTGATTTACTTTCAATTTATCTCTAATTATTTTACAATCATCACGTTCTGGATCTTGTTTATAGCACAATAATGGAAAGAACAAGAAACTCTGAGGGGAGAAAAAACTTAGTTTTGGTTTCCAAAGCCGGTGTCAATCAAGAATTTCATTCTAACCCCGAGAAGAGACTTCTAGAGGATGATATGAAATCAGAGGTTTGTATGGAATATATTATCAATATGTTCTTAAGGTATTTTTTCTAGTAGTAATATTTTCTGTTATATTTAGAAATCAAACGATCTAAGTTTGCTGGATTTCGATGCAGAGAATCTAAGCTACAAAATTACCGAAACAAACAGAAATCTGAGTTCACCTGTGCAAAAGAAATTAAATTTGAAAAATCTAAGTAAGTATTAATGCATAGAAATGCTTCTGTTTTTTACATTCTCATCATTTGTGATTGAGGAAGTATTAGAATCGTCCTTAATTTCACATCTTCAATATTCAACGGATCTCCACGTTTAATTTAAAGATCCTCTGAATCTGAAAATCAGGTGATGGTGTCTGTTTGGTCTGTATGTCTGTCCGGCCGCACAGTGGAGACGGAATGTTCGAAACCACCTGCAGGTCGCAAATCTTAACCAAATCAAACAAAATTAAGCCAGAAATGTATTTGTAATTGAATTTCGAAGAGACTGACGTTTTTACACTGGGTCGATAAAGAAAACTGATGTCTTTCAAAAAATAACCGCAAAGATATCATTAAACAAAATATCGCGTGATTATGAGATTTTGGGTCATGAACTAACTAATCCATTTAGAATTTAAGGAGTTTGAGGCATGCCTGATTTTGAATTTGCTATTAGTTTTGCGAAATGAATTTGTTTGAATAAATTATTGCTTATTTCAATTTTTTTCAAAATAAATTCTAAAATCCAATTTCACTGGAAAAATTATGTCCGAAGCATTATATTTTATACTCAAAATACAATTCGTTACAACCATATGACTAAATACTTAAATTTGCATAATCTAGAAGAGATCTTAATAAAGCTTTAAACGCCTACAAGAAAATGAATAATAATACTAATGTATTATATGTTAACTAAAGGGGTTTTTCGTGCGGAAATTTCAAGTTTGCCATTAGTTCTGCAAAAAAAATTTGTTGGAACGCTTGGAATTTCACCTAGTAAAATATTTCGAAAAAACTTTTTAGTTCGATTCACGGAAATATAAGTACATATATACTCTCTTTCATCAAAATTATTGGTGGAAGCTGGTTGTTTTTCACCAATAGTAATGCTAAGCGAAACCCAACCCAAAAGGCGTGCAGAAATCGCACTTACGTTTTTAGTAGAAAAGAATCGTCTAAATGCTCTGGACTTCATATAACAGAGGATTTTTAGTAGAAAATTTGCACGAGGATAGTCTTATTGCTTTGAGAAATGTTCGCGATGCAGTTCGCGTAGCAGGAGACGTTAAAAAATCTGATTACGAAGGAAATGATTAAAGCCTTTTTGGGTGCATATAAACGTAGAAAAGCAGCATTGCAACAAAAGCAAGCAGATGTGGACCAAGAAAAAGTTGCGAAGAAGAGAGCTGCCGAAAAGCTTGATGAAAATATGGTGCAACAGAAAAGATCAAGAGACAGCTACGAAGAAGATTTGAATTTATTTACCAAAGAAGCTGATGAAATTGGAAAAATTAACAAAATAAATGATTTTTGGGAAAAATTTATTCTTGAAAAATGAAATTTTCAGCCCTTGAAATCCTTGAAATATCCTTGAATTTTAATTTTCGAATTCGCTAGACACCCTGAAATTAAATTTTCAAATAAGAATTTGAACAAATTAATAAATTATTCAAAAAATGTATGGACCTAAAAGTTCGGTCATTTTTGCTATTTGGTCACTTATTGTGTAAATGTTTCTTCTATTTTATATTACATTTAAAAAAAATATTTTTTATCTTAAATTTTTTTCTTTTGTGATTTTTTCATTTAATAATTTTTTTTCTTTGTAATTATTTGATTAACTCTTATACCTAAAACTTATGAATTAGGAGCTTCAAACTCAGAATCATTTTTTCCTTATTCTTCAATCAACATATCTTTTATTTAGTCATACGGTTGTAACAATTGCATTTCAAATATAAAATATACTGCTTCGGACATAATTTTTCCAAAAGAATCAGATTTCAGAATTTATTCTTCAATAAAATGAAATAAGAAGTAATTTATTTGCACTTTATTTCGCAAAACGAATGGCAAATTCAAAATCAGCTATGCCTCAAACTCCTTGAATTCTATAAGGTTTATCTGGTTCATGACCCGAAGTCTTATAATCACGCCATATTTTGTTTAAAAAAGTTTGAACAAATTATTTTTGGAAATTCGGCTTCGTCAGTCTCTTTGGAATTCAATTACAAATATTTCTGGATGAATTTTGTTTGATTTGGTTAAGATTACACTTGTTAAGAGTTCCAAAAGAAAGGATGAGTTCGGTAATAAACTATTGTGGATGAAGACTAAAAAATGTTACAGCATTTTCAAAATTTTTGAGGCTTTTTTCACATTTTATAATTCTATGTACTTTCTTTGTAGCATTTGAAAATGTGAACGATTTATCCTCACGACTTTTTTCGATACAAAAAAAATTACCAGAGTTATAGCATTTCCTAATTTAAAAAATACAACAAAAATAGAGATTTCACGCGAAATAACATATGATATGGAAAAAATTCAAAGAGAAAAAGTTGCCTTTTTAGTGCTGTACAAGATTATCATGACAAATTTTCGAATTTCTTTGAAAAATTGAAAATTCAAACTTTTTCCGTACAAAAAATAATGGAAAATAAAAGATTCTATTACATTCTCATCATTCATGATTGAGAAAGTATGAGAATCTTCCGGAACTTCACAACCCTGAATTTTCAACGGATCTCCACGTTTCGAGACCCTCTGAAGCTGAAAAACAGGTTTTAGCAATAGTATCTATCTCTTGGCCTGTATGTCCGTCTGCCCGTGAACACAACAAATAAAAAAAATAGATCGAATAGAGTTTTGGTGAACTTATTGAGGGCTTCAAAATGGAGGATCAGTTCGTTAACCAGCCTTATCTGACCATCGGTTATGGTTTTACCCATCAAAGATGCTGTGAAGAAATTGACCAATTTCAATTTGCCGCCTAACGACGTAGGATACATAAAAAAACTAGCAAGATTAATTGTAGCTTTTCAAGAGACCTACCAATTGGCCCTTGACCGTTTTTTGGTAGGACTCGTGGTGTTGGTTTTAACGATAGAACATTGTATTTAAAAAAATATATATAAATTTGAACCTAACAACGCAAAGTATACAAAAATGTCTCAATGAGGAACCCTGGCTTTTTAAAAGACTTACAAATTGTCTCTCGACCATTCTTTGGTAGGACTCGTGATTTCGGTTTTAATCATCGAAACTTTTATAACGAAAAATCAAATTTTCAACCTAAGCACGCTAGGCATGTAAAAATATGTGGATGAGAAATTATAGCTTTCTGAAAGACCTACATATTGTCCTTTAACCATTATTTGAAAGGCCAAAATATGTGCAATTTTCTTGATGGTCAAATATGTTTCAATTCAAATATCCAAAATAATATAGTTTCAAATTCAAATTTATGGAGGGTAACTAAGACAGCCACTTCATTGTTTTGGATAGCTCTCCCATTTGTCGAAGCCCCTTTCCGAATAAATCTGTGGAAAGTGGGAAATGTGTTGTTTTAAATAATGTTCTAAATTGAACATTTCAAATTTTATGGTCCTCCAAATATCCTTAATCTGTTAAAGTGGTTAAAGTGTACAATTGAAAGTTGTAATTATAGTCATCTTGCTTCTTGCTATTCTTGTCCATCTCTTTTCTCCCCACCCTTTTTCCAAATACTTTGGTAGTCCGTCCATTTTCATTATCTTATACCATTTTTTGTATTTTGATTCTTGAATCCTTCCCCATCTTTCTATTAAATGACTTTCCTTATCTTTCTCTTCTAATTCTTCAAATATTACTCCGATTTCCTCTCCTATATGTCCATCTGTAAGGAACTCCTTCCTCTCTTCTTCCCATTTTGTTAATTCGATCGCCCTCTATCTTCCTTCTTTCAGCTCCTTCAGACATTTTTTCGCTAACTCTTCTCCTTTTCCCTCCCTTAGCTTTTCTTCGAATTTCCATGCCCTCTTCCCTGCTCTGATACACAATTGCTCGCTTCGCGTTTCCTCTCTCACGCTGTATCCAGGTGTCCTCCAATCCACCCCTAGCATCCATCTCACATACCTTTCCTGCATAACCTTTCCATCTCTTCCCTTCCTTTCAATCCCCATATTTCTGCTCCATATCCTAAAACCGTCCATACCAGGGTATGAAACAACCACATTCTTCTTTTTCAATCTTTCTTGAATCTTCTTTTTCCCATTCCCTATACCTGCTTCATTGCCCCTGCCGCTTTTTTTATTCTTTCTCTTATATGTGCCTTATGATCTCCATTCGCTTGCAAGGTGTATCCCGAATATTTAAGCTCCTTTACTTCTTCCTTCACTCAATTCCATCTCCTAGTCCATACTTTTTTCCCTCCCCCTCCATTTCTAAACCGCATTATCTTCGTCTTTCCTACATTCAATTTTAATTTCTTCTCATGTAAGTATTTCTCCAACCCTGTAATTAGCCCCGCCATTCCCTCTTCATCCCCTGCCATCATTACTATATTATCTGCGTATGCCAGTGTATATATCTTTATTTTTCCTATTTTAACACCTCCCTATCCCTTTTTGTTCATTCTTTCTTCCAAGTCTGAGATCAAGATGTTAAATAAAAGTGGGCCCAGAGGACACCCTTGCCTTACTCTCTCACCAACCAGAAACTATCGCCTACTTGATCGGCTACTAGCACCCTGCTTTTTGTCTCACGAAATATTTCCGAAACTCTCTTTATCAGACCTTCCCTTATACCTGTTTTCACCATGACCTTTTCTAACACTTCCCGATCCAGAGAATTGAACGCCGCTTTTAGGTTTACGAACAACGCTATGATACCTCCCTTTTTGTTTTTAATCCTCCTATTTAGTATATAATTTACAACATATATGTTGTCCATCACCACCATCCCTTTTCGAAACCCCGTCTGATTTGGTGGCACTATCTTTTTTTCTTCTACTTCTTTCTTCAATCTCTCCGATAAGACCATTACATACATTTTGTACAAGGTTGGCATTAGTGTCACTCCCCTATAATCCTTAACCTCCCCTCCTTTGCCTTTTCTCATTATCGGTATCACTACCCCTTCCTTCCATATATCTGTCCAACCCTCTCCTCTCCATACCCTATTTCACATTGTCTATGCCCATTCCTCCAGTTCATTCCCCCCATATTTCCCATACTTCATTTGGAATTTCATCCAGACATTGATTATTTCTTCTCTCGTTATGTCCTCTTCCTCATCTCTTTCCCTTCCCTCTCTTCCGCCCTTCCTAGCTTTACTTTCTACCCCTCCTAGCAAATCCATAAAATACTTTTTCCATTCTATCATCTCAATATCCTGGTTTACCCGTTTCCTGCTTTTTCTTTCCTTATTTACTACTTTCCAAACTTCTTCTGTTCTAGCTTTTTCCATCTCTTCTTCTAACCTCCTATTTTTCCCCTCTTTTTTCTTATCACACATTTCAGTATATTCCTTCTTTTTTCTTCTATATCCATCTCCACTACTTTTTCCTTTCCTCCATCTTCTTAGCTCCTTTCTCACTCCCTTCTTTTTCTCTTTACATTCCTCATCCCATCCATTTCTGCCCCCCCCCCCCTAACTTCCTTCTTGCCTTTTTCCTCCAACACCCCTTTCATTTCCTGTCCCATAATTTGCCTCTCATTTTCCTTTTCTTTTCCCATTTCTACATCTTTCAGCTTCTCTTTAAATTGCTCTTTTCCTTCTATTGACCAATCCCCTCGTCCTGTTCTATTTATCTTTACTTACTTTTTACCCGTATCTTCAGTACTCTCATTACCCTCGAACGTCAGTATTAATCGGAAGTGATCAGAATCTATATATTCTCCTACCTCTAGTTTCTTGACCTTTTCTATTACCTCGTTGTCTACTATCACATAGTCAATGACCGTTCCCTTTTCGCTTCCCAAATGCATATGTTCACCTTCCTCATCCCCCTCTATATTTCCGTTTATGATAAACCATCCCATTTCCTCTAGGCACCTTACCGATCTTCCCTTCCCCATTCAGTATTTTGTCTTTGGATTTTCTTCTTCGCTCTTCCCCCCATTCCCTTCCTCCTTTATCTCTTGTTCTTGTGTTAAAATCTCCTATCACAAGCTCAATTCCCTGCTCGTTTTCTCACATCAGTTCTTTTATCTCCTTAGTTTTCTACTGCATGTCTCCGTTCACATACACTTCCACCTTCTTCCATCTCTCTCCTCCCATCTTTATCTCTTTTACCAATAATGCTTCAATTTCTTCCTTCATCACTCTCCTATCGTTTTCGGCTAGATATTTCTTCCTTATTCCCATCACCGTTTCACCCATTGCTCTGCCTTTCCTATTTCTCCTCTTTGCATTTTTGCACTGCCAACTGTAACCACTTGGGTAACCTTCCTCTTACTCTTTCCCATCCTTTTTCATCTAGCCATGTTTCCATTATCACTACCATCTCCCACTGTTCCAAATTCCTCATAAATTCTCTATCTTTCCTCTCCAATCCTGCTACACTCCAGTAACATATTTTCCATCCACACCTTCCTCTCTTTCCTTTTTGCTTTCTTCTATTTCTTATTCTCCCCTCTTTCCTTACTTTCTCTTCCAGTCCCCCGACACCACACTTTTTACTAACTTTTCTGCCTCTTCATCCCAATCCCACTATATATCTTGTATTCTTATTTTTCTATACTTAACCCACGTTTCCTTTCCGTTCCTTCTCTCTTCTTCTGATATAAACCTTAACTTATACTGCATATTCCTTTGTTCCCGTGTCCAATCATCTTCGATTCTCTGCTCACTCCCATATAACTGCCTTTTCTTCTCTCGCGCTGCAGCGCGCGTATAATATTTCTAATAAACTCTATAATATCCTTGCCCAAAAATCAAGAACTTTTCAAGATATGCTTTCATTTCAGAACGGAAAAAAGTATCAGCTGGTTCTGACACATACGCAAATAATAAGGCTAAGAAAGCAACTGTGGACTTGGAAATAATGAAAGGAGAATTGAAACAACTGGAAGATCCACCATTAACGCAATGGGAAATAGATTTGATGTCAGCTAGACTTTTATATTCTTTCTTCGACACCCCTTGTGAACAACTGGCGAAAAATCTCCTTGGTAATTTTTTTCGATGATAAACTTACAAAATTCACTTTCCTCTGATTTTCGAAATATTGAAATGGAGCAAAAGATTCTATGATTTATAATTTTTACTCAGGCAAAATCCTTGTTCGACAATTGGAAAACGGAACAATTTTGAAAGGCAGGATCGTAGAAACCGAAAGCTATTTAGGGCCAATAGACAAAGCTTCACACACTTATCAATATAGGGTTTCTGCTCGAAATTTACCAATGTACATGCCACCAGGAACCATTTATGTTTACTTTACATATGGAATGTACCACTGTTTCAATGTTTCTAGCCAGGGTAAGTTTGATTTATTATATTGAATTAAACCAAAATGATTCGAATCAATTACCACAATAACTCAAATCACGTTTCGCCAAAAGGATACAAGATTTATCCTAATTCCTTTTTTTTTTGCAAACGTTGAAGTTGCTTACATTCAAATAAATATATAGAACTTGAATCAAGATACAAATCAAATCGGTTGAGGCTTTAATCGGCCTCGAATACATGGAACTGTCACTCAATATTCAAAAAAAAGATGGGCAAAAAGAAAAAGCAATGGTTTAACATATTCATAATTTCTAAACACAAGATTGCTGAAGTCATCCTTTTAAAATTTGCACTGCTCTTGATATAAAAAAAAGTTCTTTTTATCAAAAAACTCATAACTCATTCTACCGAAAGGATCGACAAAAATTTGAAGTCAAAGTGGCTGATAATTATATCTCTTCGTAATTCAGAAACTAACTCTTGAAAAAATCCGAAGCCTAGAAAAAGATGCTTTTTTATGCCTGAAAGTCCATTCCCCAGTAAGAATTCCGATTCTGGTAAAAAAGCAGGGTGGCGACTTGATCGGGAAACCGGGAAAGACCGGGAAATTACCAGGAATTTCATTGACTGGGAAAAACCGGGAAATGACCGTGAATATAATTAAAAACCGGGAATTGACTTGACTCAACCTAGACTAATAAAAATTCTACAGAAAAAATACGAAAAATGACAGATTCCTTTTTATGAATCGAAAATAGATCTGTCATTTGATTGAAAGAATGTAATGTTCCTTCAATTTGATTCTCAAAATATTTGATTATATCTATACGTCATGAGAGGAAGAATTTCCTTTCCATTATAAGAAAAACGTTTTGCGAATTTGTTGCTTTGTGAAATTTTTTTAGCTGACTCGAATTCGATAATCGAATGATGATAGCCAAAACCTACAAAAAGAATTATTATCATTCATCTAGTTAAAAACTTTTATGTTTGGTTTAAAATTAAATTTTCAAGACAAAAAAGTCACTATTCCATTTTTCTTTGAAAATTTTTATTTTTATGATTCAAATTCAACCATTCTTCAATCAATCTTTATCCTTAAAAATCAATCTTTTTGTTTACAATACATCTATCCATTTGAAGATTCATCATCATACCTGAAAATTTATCTGTTTTTTTAAAAATCGATTTATTCAACTGAAAATTTGACTGTTTCATTTTCAGTCGAAAATTGATTTTTTCTAGTTCCAAATTCGACATTCCAAAACATGTTCAAAACTCGATTTTTCGTAGCAAATTATCTTTATCTTCGGAAGTTAATATTCTTATTCAAAAATTCTTCTATACGATTAACAATTCAAGTTAAGCAGTCACACATTTTTCATTTTAGTCAAACATTCTGTTGGAAAATTGTATCTTTTGGTTAAAAATTGAACAATTCTAGTTACATGTTCATCATTTTGTGTATAAATGTAATGATTTGTTTGACAGTTAGTTTTTTTGTTATCAGTAATTTTTTTTAACTGAAAATTTAACTTATTCCAATTGAAAATTACATAGTTTCAGTTAAAAATCTATTCGTTTAGTTAAACATGCATTTTTTTTCAATCTAAATTTTGAATAATCAAATTATCGTTGACAACTCATCTGTTATAGTAAAAGTTAGATAATCTGTTTGAAAACTCAACTCATTTAGTTGAAGATCCTTTTTTTTAGAATAAAGCACTAATGCTTGGTTTGAAATTGGTTTTTAAACTAAAGATGTTACTGTTCCATTTTTGGTTGAAAATAATTATTTTCTGACTTTGAAATTCGACTATTTTGTTAAAACATTGTACTTTGCCTTAAAAAGTTTTTCTTTCTATTTGTAAATTAATCTTCTTCTTTGAAAATTCACCTTCATCGTTGGAAATTGAAGTGTTCAAGTTAAATATTTATCTTTATAGTTGAAGATTCATAATGTTATTTAAAAATTCATCAAAATTGTTGAAAAAGAACTATTTTTTTGGAAATCTGTTGTTTTTCTTTGTTATCGTAGATTTATTTTTTATTGTAAGTTTAACTGTTCCAATTAAAAAAAAAAAATTATATTTTTCTGTTGAAAATTAGAGTATTCTTTTCAAAATTGATTTATCTTATAATTTTTGATCTGTTAGGATTTCGTTTTTCGTTTTTTGACAAATATAAATATGATACTTCTACTTGACCGGGAAAATTGAAAAACTTGACCGTAAAGATCCGGGAAATGACCGAGAATTTGAAAACGTCCGCCGAATCGCCACCCAGAAAAGCCAATTCTAAATAAAAAAAAATATGCCCACTGCGCGGGCACATTCTCATCGTGCGCTTCGCGCGCGGCTCGCTTCGCTCGCAAGTTTGAGCGCGCCTAGGGCGCGTGACTTTCGTATCTCGCGCTCGATGGTAATCTCATCTCGCGTTCCGCGCTCGGTTATGAATTTACCTCGCGCTACGCGCTCGGCCTTTGTACCTCTCTACAGTGAAAATGTCGACTACTTTAATTTGATGAGTGTGAATTCTCTTTTGTTAAAGCTTCTCCGGCTTTCACGAATACATTCTCATCGC
>WSXT02074617.1:0-12187 GCA_011762715.2 Neuroterus valhalla
CTCAGGGGCCTTCCCTCTATCCGCAACCTGGGGACGCGCTACGTAGTGGTGATAGGTACCCACCAAGTAGTTTTTCAGAAGTAGGCGCAGGAATCTTTTTTTTTCAACTTCAGAAATTAAATTAAGCCATTTTTAACAATAAAAATTTATGTTCGGTTTTAGATCTCGCCCAGAAAAAATTTTCTTGATTATTTGTATGCGAACGTTGCAAACTTCATTCATTTTGAAGTCTTCTTCATATAAATTTTCTTTTCACTTTTATTTCATTTTGATTTTTATTTCATTTACAATAGCAAAATACGTGGTTTTTGTCGCAATTTTCATCCTTATTCTTACCCATTCTTAAAATAAAAATGTAAAGCAAATACTCGGTAAATCTTCTGATTTTTTTATTTATAGAAAATGCCTCATAATTTTGTAAACCTGTTTGAACTACTCGAAATTTTTCTTAAATCATTGAAACCTTTGAAAATATTTCGCAATTTCTAGAAATTAATTTTTTTCTCAAAGAACTTTTTCAAGATAGAAACTATAGTCACTTTTTCCATAAAATAAATTGCTCTTATTCTTTCATAAATTTTTGTGGATTCTTATTAACTAACTCCATCCGCTCTCATCCATCACAATTTTAAGGAATTTTTTGGAGATTATAACATTTTGTTCCATTCGGCCTGAATTACCAAAACCAACCTTGAATTCGTTAGGATTTCATCAAATTCTTTTAATCCACCTGAATTCTTCTAAATTTAGATACTCTTCCTTTGAAAAATTCAATAGAATATTTTTTATTTCTTCCTAAAAAAATTGAATTCACACAGAATTAATATCAATCGGGCCATCTTTTGTCAAAATTTTTGCAATACTTTCGAAATGTCCCCGAATTTTTCACAATTCTTTTCAATTCATGTCGTGCTACTTACTCAAGAATTTTCTTAAACCACCCTAAACTTTTTTGATTCCCTAGAAATTTTCTGAATTCACTAAAAACTTAATGACTTCAATAGAATTGTACAAAAATTTCAATTATCTCCAACTTACTTGTTTTTTTTCAACATTTTCAAATTAAATGAAGTTCATCAAATTCTCATCGAATTCCTCCTAATCCATTCGAATTCCATTCCAGTCATTGTTTCCTTTTTACTTTATGAATATTTTGCAGTTCACTCAAATTCTTATAAACGTCATCGAAGTATTCCACATTCTTTCATATTCTTAAAAATTTACTCGAATGTTACGAAAATCAATAGAATTTTTTGAAATCATTTTGTGGAGCTTATTTGAATTCTACTCGAACTGTTTTGGATAATTCATTCTAAATTCTCATGAAATCACACTATATTCTTCAAAATCCACCAAGAATTCTTATAAATTTCATTGTTAAAATAATTCAAAGTAATTCAGAGTACTCCGGATCGAAAACTCCTTCAAATAGGTTAAACTCTCCTAATTCTTTGAATTCTTCTAAAATCATGACAAATCCATAAAAAGCCTTTGAAATCCTTTTATTGGCCATGAAATCTCCAAGCATACTTATGGAAGACTTTTCAAGCTGTCCTAAATAAGAAAGTTCTCAGAAAAAGTGTAAATTAAAACACTTTAAAAATCCACAAAATCTTTTCCATACTCTCATTCCCCAAAATTCTTTGCCAACCACAGACACTTTCAACAATTTTGTGCTATGCCCTGAAATATTCAAAAATCCATGTAAAATGCCCTAGATCTCTAATTATCCCTTGAAATCTCCTCAAATTGATTAAAATTCCAATATTTTCTGTTTTACTGTTTAAAATCTTTCACAATTCCCTAAAGTCTCTAGAAAATATATTCAATACCTGGAAATCTTTTCAAATCTCTTGAAACCCCTTAACATTTTTTTAATCCGAATGAACATTTTAATCCTACGTTTAAACATACATTCTAGAGATCTTCTGGTTAATCTCTGTAATGGACTTCAAAAATTGGAGGGCTTAGTTGCAATTTGTTTCTAGAAATCCAAGTTGAAAACAACATACTTCGCTAGAAAAGATTCTGATATATTCAAGCAAATAAGTCGCCAGTCCCATTTAAAATATATTGGGTTGGGAATGGATTGATTGATATATTCTTTTTAATAGAATATGATTTTAGAAAAATTTGAGCAAAATTAGGCACCTATTGCTAATTGCGTAATATTGCGTAACATTGCGTAATAAAGCGCGATAAATTTGTTACAGTATATGATTTTGTGGTCTGCATGAGGGAAAGACCTTGGCTGCGTCCTATTCCATTATCAAATTTTGACGAAATTCGACGATAGCTTTGATAATGCAGCACCAAGGATAAATAATGTTTTATTGTCTTGTTTTTGTGCCCATATGTGTAAATGTGTATTCATGCAGTATCACATAAAATACAGAATATTTCGGAAAGTCACATGGAAGACTTAATTAAATATAAAATTTATTTTTATAAGCAGGAGAGAGAATGTTTCACCCTTTATAAAGCTGTAAGCAAGAAGCCTGAATCATTCATCAACTTTCAACATGGTCTTAGTGAAAACTGTGATTGTCTTCTTTCTGATGTGCATTATTGCACTGTCTCAGATGGGTTGTTCCGACGCCATCGATAAACCAGTATTAGGCTCCCCACCACGGACTACTCCTGTTTGTCTTCCCTTCCAACATAAACAAAAGGAGTGTTAATTGTTGTCAGTTTTCCAATCACGCTGGTGAGTCAACATTAAACAATTTTTTATTTTTGCATATAATGACATTTCTGATAGAGACGAGACATTGATAGACAGTATGATATTAATGAATTATATTCTTTTATACATATAACGGTACTGGTATTTTCCAATTGATAGAAAAGATAGAAAGGTTCCTTTAGGATAGAAAGTTTCGCCCTTTTTGAGAGGACTCTTGTATACTGCACCATAAGATAAAATACAGGCCTAGCCTGGGATCAACCCATATTTGTTACAAAAAATTTGTGAAATTCTGGATAAATAGTAAAAAAAAATTCTTCCTGGTATCAGACTTCTTTCTGATGATGAGATTCTTGAAATCAAATATAATAACTCTGGAGTCTATGCAATCAAATCTTTGTATGCAGGAATTTTTTATTATATTCGGTTTTGCGTTTATTTTTAAATCACCTCCTTATAATAAAATTCAAACAACATTTAATAATTTTGAATTGGAAGATTTGAAAATTCAAGGCTCAAAATTGAAGTTGTACAACATTTTTTAATTTCAAATTAGAGCTCTATTTTCTAGATAATAATATCAGGAAACAATGATCAATTAGAATTTCGTTGTAATAGATGTATACGAATCAATGCATTTCAAATTGATGGTACATTTTGCAAAAAATTTTATAATTTATGCTTTGCTAACAAGAAGCGAACATCTAAGTATGGTTCCATACATCCTCGGAAAAAAAAACATCAGAAGATGCTTGCTCTCATTTTTTAATATCTTTTTATACTTTGAAAGATTTTAAGTAAAAATTCATTTTTTATTTCCAGCATAATTGTTTATTATTGCATTAATAACTACTGGAGTGCTGGTGACTGGCTGCGATTGACTTAGGGTCTGCTGCAGTTTTCCTCTCCATTGGCCAAAAGCTTAAATAAATGCGAACGTTTCTAATAAAAATGATGTATGAAAATATCTAGAAATGATGAACATGTGAGCAATAAATAAAAAATAAAAAAATGCTGATGTGTTTGAGTCTTCCATTCCATATCCGAAATATGACAGTTCATATCTTAAGTTTAATTAATTATTACTAAAACCAATAGACAAACGATTTGTGAGGTAGTGCACTGCTTAAGACAAATTGTCGTATAAAGAAGAATAGGATAACCGTGGGTTATTGTAAAAAATATTCCTTTTTGTAAAAATGACAATTTTCAATATAAAAGAATCTTTAGTCGACAGAGCTACATAATTATACCAGGATGAGTACCTTATATTTAACCTTCAAAAACGTGACTTGAAATTTGATTAAAAAGATCATATCATTTGTTTTATTGAGAATTCGTATTTTTTGGTCTATATATAATAGTTTTTCTAACATTTTACGATAAATGTGGTTTCAATATTCTCTTTTGTTAAAATGACAATTTTCAGTAGAGAAGAATCTTTAGTCGACCAAGATAAATGATTATACCAGGATGAGTACCTTATATTTAATCTTCACAAACGTACCTTAAATTTTGATTTTAAAAATTATTTGTTTTATTAAGAATTCGTATTTTTTGGTCTACATATATTTGTTTTTCCAACATTTCACAAGAAATGTGGTTCCAATATTCCTTTTCGTTGAAATGGCAATTTTCAATATAGAAGAATCTTTAGTCGAAAGAGCTACATAATTATACCAGTATGAGTACCTTATATTTGATCTATGAAAACGCGCCTTGAAATTTGATTTTCAAAATTATTTGTTTCATTGAGAATTCGTCTATATATTTATACATAACAGATTCCTGCAGGAGACTGGTGAACTCCTCAGTGTACAGTTTAACCAATAATAATTTGTTTACAATTATAAAGCGTAAACGAGTTACACTTACCCCGAAAGGGACTTGGCCTAATGGTATAATAATAAAATTAATAAATAGATGCAAGCGTAGATTCTATAAATGCTGAAATACTTGCTTTTATTGAATACTCAAATTTTCCACTAAAAATAGCCTTTTTTCACAAAGATTGGAACAGTTGAACTTACAATAGAAAAATCAATTTACGATATGATTTGAAAGGAAGGAGATGATTTTTAAACTAAAAGAATAAAAAATTATTGATTTTCAACAAAAAATGGAATGTTCAGCAACATTTTTAGTTTAAAAAATCAACTTTAAACAAAACATTAGATTTTTTATCTAAAACAAAGAATCTTCAACTGAAGCAGTTGAATTTTCAGTTGAAAGAAATCATTTTAAAAAAAAACTAACTTTTAAACAAATTGTTCTATTTTCAAGCAAAATGATGAATTTTCAAATAAAATTGTAGATATGTATTGCTTAATCGAAGTAGGTAAATTTCATACCAGAAAGATGAACTTTTAATCAAAAATTAATTTTCAAACAAGAGATACAATTTTTCAATAAAACAGTTGAATTTTGAACTATAAAAATAATAAGTTCCACCAAAAATGGAATTGTAACATTTTTGGCTTAAAAATTAATTTAAAACCAAACATAAGAGTTTTCAACCAGATCAATTATTTTCGGCTAAAATGAAAAATATCCAACTGTATAGCTTGAATTGTTAACCGTCAACGAGAAGTTTTTAACAACAAAATTATCTTTCAAAGGAAAAAATTTTTTTTAACCGAAAAATCAATTTCCAAAAGAATTTGTGAATTTTCAATGAGATAATCGTTAATTTTTCAGTTGGAGAGATTTATTTTGAATTAAACTGATTTATTTTTAAGTAAAATGATAAACCCTCAACTGGAATATTTGTATTTCATGCAAAAAAGATGAATGGTTAACTATAAATATTAATTTTCTATAAGAAAGGCGAATTTCTCCAAAAGCATATGAATGCGGCTGTCAAAGAAACAGTTTGATTCTTCAATTCAAAAATGAATGCTTGCTCAACTAAATATTTGAATTTTCACCATGAAAAGATGAATTGCAGAGTGCAACTTTTATCCAAGTAATTAATTTTTAACCAGAAAAGCAATAATTCGCAATGAACAATGTAAACAAGCTTTCAATTTCATCTAACAATATTTCTTGTCATAAATACTACTTCTACTTTAAAAACTGCTTGAAGTACTTTCTTGTTTTATAATTGAGGAGAAAGAACTTTCAAATTGTGACGAATTTTAAATTGAATGAGTGATTTTTTTTAACTTCTCTGTTTTAAATCTAAACTATATTTATATCAAGAAGTTCTTGTTTCATGTAAAAAATTTCCCGTTCAAAGTGAAATTATTTTTCTTCACTAAAACTGCCTGCCTCAGAATAGGAACTATAACTATTTTCTCAAATTTCCTGTCCCAAGTTAGATAAATCAGGAGAAAGCAAATAAAAGTATGCAAATGTAGAAAAATATAGTGTGCTCGAATTTCTGAACGTTCACATGAAAGAAACTTCTTTCTGATGTCTTCGTAAACTAAAGTTGTAGTAAAATATAATTTATTTCTATTGCAAATAATATATTACAAAAGGAGCTTCGAATGCATTATTCAAAATAATTGTAGTTGGAACAATACTTGTAGATAAAATAGAAGTGAGAAATAGTATATTACACTACGAGGGCAGAAAGTTGAAATTCCTGCACTGTGTGATATGGTGCCCGAGGCGAAGCCAAGGACATCGGGGGGCAGGCATCAAATACATTAACAAAAATAAATGTAATCACACATCTTCAAACGAAATTATTCTAATTTTAATCTTTTATAACCTCTCCAAGAAATCTAAATCATTTTTAAATTCTGAAAAAAATCTGCGTGATGTATTTCACGAAGAAGTATCCATACTATCCATTGTGCGTACTCTCTCAACTTCCAAAGTAAGAGAATTGGAAACAAAGCTTATTCATCTTCAATAAGAATCAAATCCACCATAAAAAATGCATACACAAACCAAATGACATCAACACGTGCAAAATAAAACACGCACTCTTCTTTATTGCATCGGTATGTACAAGTGCCATTTGCAGGTATAAAGATCATACAGGCAACTAAGGCGCATCTGCCTGCTTTTTTTAATGCCCCGCTTTTATTTTGTAGAAATCGTCCCCATCCCCACGAGCTTGAAATCATCTCTGGCACGACCTATGCGATTAACACGTCAGAAGTACAAAGAATCCGCCGAAGTATGTCATGGGAATGATTTTTTGTTCCGAGACCCCATAGTCGCGGGCACCCCTCTGGTTATGTTTGCACACACAAGCGTTTATCTATGGAGCCACTATTGAGAAAAGGGGGCCTATTTTCATATAGGCAGTGCTCTTTCGTCCTGCCTCCCTTAATTCTCTAGTACAAGAGGAATCGTAATAAATACGGGAGATCAAATTCCACAAATATTTACCTCTTTCTTGGAGTCCATCTTTCATTGTGATATTCCATTGTCAAAATTCGAGAGATTATTTTCTTGACAATATCAAGACTCTTGACAAAATCCTTTCTACGATTTTCATCCTCTCTCTTTGAACTTTTGATGTTTGGACTTTCAGAATTAAAGCTTTAGAATTTAAAATGTGATATCTAGAGTTAAGAATTTTATGGATAGGGTTGAGCTTTGAGGCAGAGATTACTGTGTGTACAGAGAGGATTTTAGGAAGCTAAAAGTCCTGCAGTTCTATTGCATCATTCTTTAGAAATGTGTCTTTCTATAAGATGTACGCGAGTAGCTTTAAAAGTGAAGAATCCTGGTGTCCCAAAACATTTCTTCAACTTCAGTAACAGCCTAAAAATAATTCCTGATTTCAAAAGAAATTCAACATTTAGTGATGAAATATTTTATCGATCAGGTGTATGGATGAACTTTCTTAACCTTGAATCTCTTTGATTCATTAATCTAAATATTTTAGAAAAAAGAGCAAACCCCCAAGGTGGCTTTGAAACGAGAGAGCTACTACTTTGCATTAGAATTAGAGAGCTCTGGATCGTGTGATTCCATGAAAAGTTGTGACTCTTATTTCGAATCCCTACTTTTATACCAGCAAATTGGACAACTTTCACACGAAGGAAAAAAATCCGTACCGTTTTGGTTGGTGGAACAATATACTTCCAGGGAAATGAAACTGAAGTTTGCAACGTTTTTAGTAAACGAAAAATAAAAAATATTCTTACCTAAAATCCAACGCACGGATTTAGTAGATTTTGGTGCCAAATAACTGTAAAAACGTTTTATCCCCCTAGCGGCCAGAGAAAGCAGTCAATTTCAACCCCTAAATGTCAAATATCGATAAAAAATTCTAAAATGTCTTCAAAGCTTCTTACCTAAAATCTTAAACATGGATTTTGCAGATTCGGATGGAAAATGATTACAAAAAAAGTTTCATCACCCTATCTGCCGGCGAAGGCTGTCCTTTTCAACCCCCAAAAATATCAAGAATCGGAAAAAAGTTCCAAAACGTGTTGAAAGCTTCTTACCAACAATTTTAAACATGGATTTTGTAGATTTGTATAGTAAAAAACTGTGAAAAAAATTTTATTTCCTTAGCTGCTGGGGAAAACAGTTCATTGTTAGGGGTTGAAAATGACTGCTTTCCCCGACAGCGAGGGGGATGAAACTTTTTTTACAGTTATTTACCATCGAAATCTAAAAAATACATGTTTAAAGTAATGGGTGAGAAGCTTCGAACACGTTTTTCAATTTTTTCCCCTATGTTTGATATTTTCGGGGGTTGAAAATGACAGCCTTCCCTGGAAGATAGAGGGATGAAACTTTTTTGGCGATTATTTATCATCAAAATCTACAAAATCGATGTTTGAAATAATGGTTAAGAGGCTTTGAACACGTTTTTGAATTTTTTCCCAATTTTTGATATTTTGGGGGATTGAAAATGACAGCCTCCCCGGCAGATAAGGGGATGAAACTTTTTTCTGTTATTTAGCAACAAAATATAAAAGAAACATGTTTATGATTTAAGGGAAGAAGCTTTGAACACGTTTTTGAATTTTTCTACCCGATTTTTCATATTTTTTGGGGTTGAAAATGACAGGCTTCCCCGGCTGATAGGGAGATGAAATTTTTCTTGCAATTATTTACCATCAAAATCTAAGAAATCCATGTTTAAAATAATGGTGAAGAGGCTTTGAACACGTTTTTGAATTTTTTCCGATTCTTGATATTTTTGGGGGTTGAAAATGACAGGCTTCCCCGGCAGATAGGGGGATAAACCTTTTTTTTTATTATTTACCAACAAAATCTTCAAAATACATGTTTATGATTTTATGGAAGAAGCTTTGAACACGTTTTTGAATTTTTTCCCGTTTTCTCATATTTTTGGGGGTTGAAAATGACAGGCTTCTCCGGCAGATAGGGAGATAAAACTTTCCTTGCAATTATTTACCATCAGAATCTACGAAGTCCATGTTTAAAATAATGATCAAGAGGCTCTGAACACGTTTTTGAATTTTTTCCCGTTTTCTCATATTTTTGGGGGTTGAAAATGACAGCCTTCCCCGGCAGATAGGGGGATGAAACTTTCCTTGCAATTATTTACCATCAGAATCTACGAAATCCATGTTTACAATAATAGTTAAGAGGCTTTGAACACGTTTTTGAATTTTTTCGCAATTTTTGATATTTTTGGGGGTTGAAAATGACAGCCTTCCCCAGCAGATAGGGGGATGAGACTTTTTTCACAGTTATTAACAATCAAAAGTTACAAAATGCATATTTAAGATTTCAAGTAAGAAGTTTTGAATACGTTCTGGATTTTTTTTCCTGATTTTTGATATTTTTTGGGGTTGAAAATGACCGCCTTCCCCGGCAGATAGGGAGATGAAACTTTTTTTGCAATTATTTACCATCGAAATCTACAAAATCTATGTTCAAAATAATGAGTAAGAAGCCTTGAACACGTTTTTGAATTTTTTCCCTGTTTTCGATATTTTTTGTGATTGAAAATGACAGCCTACCCCGGCAGGTAGGGGGGTAAACCTTTTTTTACGATTATTTACCATCAAAATTTACAAAATGCATTTCTAAGAATTTAGGTTAGAAGCTCTGAACACGTTTTGGAATTTTTTCCCGATATTTGATATTTCTGGAGGTTGAAAATGACAGCCTCCTCTGGAAGATAGGAGGCTGAAACTTTTTTTGCGATTATTTACCATAAAAATCTACAAAATCCATGTTTGAAATAATGGTTAAGAAGCTTTGAACACGTTTTTGAATTTTTTCCCGATTTTCGATATTTTTGGAGATTGAAAATGACAGCCTTCCCCGGCAGATAGGGGGATGAAACTTTCCTTGCAATTATTTACCATCAGAATCTACGAAATCTATGTTTAAAATAATGAGTAAGAAGCTTTGATTACGTTTTTAAATTTTTTCCCTATTTTTGATATTTTTTTGTGGTTGAAAATGACAGCCTACCCCGGCAGATAGGGGGGTAAAACTTTTTTTACAATTATTTACCAACAAAACCTAAAGAATACATGTTTATGATTTAAGGGAAGAAGCTTTGAACACGTTTTCGAATTTTTTTCCCGATATTTGATATTTTTGGGGGTTGGAAATGACAGCCTTCTCTGGAAGATAGGAGGATGAAACTTTTTTTGCAATTATTTACCATCAAAATTTACGAAATCCATGTTTAAAACAATATTTAAAAAGCTTTGAACACGTTTTTGAATTTTTTTTCCCCGATATTTGATATTTTTGGGGGTTGAAAATGACAGCCTTCCCCGGCAGATAGGAGGCTGAAACTTTTTTTGCAATTATTTACCATCAAAATTTACGAAATCCATGTTTAAAACAATATTTAAGAAGCTTTGAACACGTTTTTGAATGTTTTCCCGATTTTTGATATTTTTCGGGATTGAAAATGACAGCCTTCCCCGGCAGATAGGGGGATGAAACTATTTTTGCTAATATTTACCATCAAAATCTACAAAATCCATGTTCATGATTTTAGGTAAGAAGCTTTGAACACGTTTTTGTTGAAAATTTTTGTTGAGGTACACCATGGGGTTCTGTTCACTAGTTCTTTTTATATTCTCCGTATTATTTTCTGAATGAAGGGTTATTAAGTTTCGGGACAGAGGTATTTCTGTTCGGAGGAGATTTCTGGTAACCACGGCAGGACATCTGTGTAAAAAAATCAATCCTTATTTAAAGAAGAGAGGATTATCCTTACACGAGAAAGGCCTATACGCGTGGCAGAAATCCGGTACATTAAAGCTATTCTTGCCAATCGATAGACGGCAACATGGGCGTGAATTATAGATTGAACAAGTCTACAGACTTGGACTGCTTCGGTTCTAAGGGACATGAAATATGCAGTGGTCTTAGAGGGTAGTTTCGCGCCGGGGTTAAAATGGAATTAACACTCCTCTACCCCATCATGTAACTAGCGACGATCATTCGAATGGATGTCCTCTGGATGTTTCTACAGATTCAGACCCTACTTTTTAGGTGTGGTATAATCTAAAATATTCACAGAGGAAGAATCTTCAATGGTAATCATTTTCAGATATTTCTTTTTGTTATTGATGTTATTATTAAACATTAAGTTTTCGCATATTGCTACAGCGCTACTGAAGCATTGCATTGAGAATTATTGGTACAACTTCCAACCTAAATATTAGTCTTGATTTCATTCTAAAGATTTTTCAAAGATTTTAGCTATTCAAATTATTCGTTTTTACTGTAAGCCTTCAAATGCGTAGTAATAGTCGGGAATGATTTATTTTGAATGGCCTGTTTGAGAACAAGCTTATCACGAAATCCGTATTCTCAACCTAGTTTAGCTTTGGATCTCCAGACACTGAGTGAAATTCAAATAAATGAAACTGTGAAAGCAATTTATGACCTACATGTCAAAAACCTCCCTCTTGTATGCCCTCTATTGAGCATTATGCGTCCTTTTTAGTATCAAAGCTGATACGTCACCTCTATTTTCAATGAATTACGCACTCTTTTCTTTTAATGATTACAAACAATGTCAATCTTTATCAAGATAATAAGATGCAGCTTTTCAAGATGATTTCAACGATATTTAGAAATCAATATCTGCAACTCCTGGAAATCGAATGTACCTGCTGACGGAAGATTTTAAAAAAAGAGAAGGAGAGGGTTTTGGAGGTTGCTTTCTCTTCCAACTTTCCTTTTTTTTTATTTTTATGTTGTGTTTTGAGATTTCAATAGGTACATTCGGGGGTGTTTGTCCTAATGAGGTCGTTGGATTCTTGGTTTTTTATTCCAATTTCCAGGAGTCCCAAATATTACCCTAAAGTTTGACGCATTATAAAAATTTGATTTTGTTTTTTTCCATTTTCAAATTTATTAAATTTCATTATTCAGGAATCTCAATTTTTATAAAAAGATAAGATTGATTCGAATTACATCAGTATTTATTTATAAACTAGCTGCACCGGATTAAGTATACTTTTATGCTGTTTCTTTTTTCAAGTAAAAAGTGTCCTTTGTCCTTCATTATTATTATTATTATTTATCAGCATTTGGAACTCGAAAGTTCATTGCCTCATCTACCCGAGACCGCCACGC
>WSXT02074628.1:0-12186 GCA_011762715.2 Neuroterus valhalla
GTGCACAAATTACAAAGTTACAATTTCATTGACAAAAAAGTTTTAATTAATATGATTGTGATCTAGGGTATCAAATTATAAAGGTCTGTAGGGGCGGCAAAATTTGAATAGCCTACTGGCGGCAAATGTACAAATCCGCCACTGCCAGAGACAGAAGTAGATATTAACGACTTAAAGTTGATTTTTAACGCAAGCAATAAGGTCTGCCTATACGGAGACCTTAATGCAAAAATTCAGCCTGAAACTGTAGGAATAATAACGCAAGTGGGAGAATGTTTTTTGACTTTGCAAATGAGCACTTGTATAGAATACATCACCTAGCCAAGTTTACTCTTTACCCATATAATGACACTTTTCCAAACACAGTAGACATAGGTATTTCTATAAGAATATTAATTGTGATGTTACAGTTGATGCAATTAATGAATAAATTCAGACCATCCACCTGTCCTGATTATCTTAAACAATGCAGTAAAAGTTAATTTAGAAATCAGGACTTTTCTCAATTATAAGAATCTGATTATGAGTAGGAATATTAGAGCTGAATTAGATGTCGACAATACCGTTAGCTCGTTAGCAGTTTGATCAGTGTCATCCACAGCGCCATGGCACAATCGATACCTTAAATTATTTATTCAAAAAGATATAAAGTATTTACCTGACAATATAAAGCAGTTAATTAGAGATAGAAATGACCTTAGAAAAGTTTGTCAAAGAAAAAAAAGTCAGGAAATAAAGAAAATACAAAATAGACTCTTCAAGAATATCAACAAAAAGATAATAAAATATAATAATGAAAAATGGAATAATAAATCACAAAATTCAGATGTCAAAGATAATACACGCTGGAAGATGGCCAAATAGCACGATTCCTATTTCACATGGTCTGAATGAACTCGCAATTTCGGAAGAGGAAAGGGTCAAGCAATTAGCTGAAAATTATGAAAGGATTTATCATATGACAGGGGCCAGTGGCGAGAAGAGACTGATCAAGCTGCCGAACTAAAATGTATTAGCACCGTGCAAGTCTACTGGCGCCCTCACTTTGTGGGACGCTCTCATGTTGAATCTTATGGACAGGCCCGTAGCCAGGAATTTGTTTTGGGGGGATGGGTCACGAATCTATCCGCAAATTGCACAAGGCTTAGATTCAGCGTTACGTAAAAAGAGTTTCGGAATTTCGGGGGGAGGAGGGGGGCTAGCGCCCCTTGATCCCCCTTCCTGGCTACGTGCCTGCTTATAGAGCAAAAGTTAGTACCGTGGCGGTCACGGCCACTTTCGGGGGACGCTGCCATAAGAATACGTGTAAAATTCGACAGCAACGCCAGCCCTCCCCTCCAACCGCCTATACATAGCAAATAGAAACTAGCAAGCATCAAATTAATCCAGATGAAATTATACTAGCTATACCATCTGAAATTAAAAAATCTATTCTTTCAACGAAATCCATGGAGGCACTGGGGTTAGATAACATACAAAATATTGTATTAAAAAACCTACCTAAAAAAGCTTTCGCTTAGCTGATGTACATCGCTAACGCATGTCTCATACTTACCTACTTCCCTCCATGCTGGAAAAAAGCCAATATTCTACCATTCCATGAAACAGGTAATGATAAACTTTTTCCACAAAGCTACAGGCCAATAAGCCTCAAACCTACTTTGAGCGATGTTCTTTACAGTTCGACAATTGCATTGAGTGAAAAATATGGAGAAAGTTTACGACACGGTCTGAAATGAAGGTCTGCTTTGTAAACTTGCTAAACTGAACTTTACAACGTACGTAATAAAAATAATACAGAGTTATCTAAGAAACAGAATTTTTGTAGTTACCGCTAACAAAACAACGTCGACTGAGCGAAAGATAGTGCCGGTAGTAATACAAGGCTCTATATTCGCGTTGCTATTTCTCTATTTTGTAAATGACATTCCAAAATTACAACTAGTTCAACTATCACTTTTTGCGGATGACACAGCTATATATTTAGCGTCATGGCGTATAAAAAAACGATTAACAAAATACAAAAATACCTCAACATCCTCTCTCAATACTTCCATAGTCGGAAATTAAAAATTAACTCAGATAAGACGAAATTAGTTGCATGTTAAAATATATTTGAATAATGCAACCCCCTTTCCACGGCTGCACTCAGAAAGATGTTCTTCAGGAGTTTTTTTTTAAATTCGCGCATCAACATGGACGCTCGCGCATGCGTTCGGGCAAATTGTAGGCCAGAGCCGAAAAATCAAGTGACGAGTTGTTTACACATTTGCCGTACGTATTTAATGTTGTTTATTGTTAAATAAGTAAAGAAATAACTTTTAAAGGTATATCATGATGGAGTTATGGCGAATCACATACTTCGATGGAAATTTGAACCCCAAATTGTGTATCAAATTCACAATTAGTGTTGACATTGCAGTTGACGTTCTGAGGTTATGTATCAAACAATTATATAACTATTTTAATTATATTGTCTCGTATTTTAGATGTAAGGTCCCTCTAATTTTTGAAACACAATTTTGATTTTATGTGTAAATAATTGGTGAGAATTTGAGAAATAAATTTTTTTTCTGAAATTTTCGACAAAAAATGGATTTGAATTTCTGTTTCTCATTAAAAATTAATTTTATGTTTTGATATATTAGATCAAAGTTCCTTCAATTTTTGAATTACAATGTTGGGTTTTTAGTGTCAATAATTCGTGAGGACTTGACAATGAATTTTTTTTCCAAAGTTTTTGACAAAAAATTGAATGAAATTTCCGTTTGTCATTGATAAATTAATTTTATGATTTGGTATTTCATATTAAGGGTTCCTGCAATTTTTGAAACACAATTTTGAATTTTCAGTGACTCGTGCGGTGCCAGCTCTAAGTGAATGAAGAGACTGCGCATCGTTTCATGAAACACGACTTGATTAGGCCTAGCATGGGTTAATAGCCCTAAATGAGCTATGGAGGGACTAGCTTCATTTGAAACTAGCACGCAAGCTTTTTCATAAAAAATTGCAGAGCCCAAAATTAAGGAATTGCGGCCCTCCATATTCCTCAATAAGCCCTCAATTGAAACATAGTTCAGACTTCGATTTCATAAAAAGGCGGGGCCAGGTTCAGAGGCGTATAACCAAATAAAGGGATGATAAGGATTTCAACTAAGAGAATACGTGTTGGAGTAGGAAGTGATTCTTTATTCCTATCTAGCTAATGGAGGATTCTGAAGGTTCTTCTGGATGTACTCGAAACTCTTTAATTCCAGGAAAGATTGCGACTCAGAATAAACCCAGGATCTTTCACTGATTTCATAAAGTGAATGCGACGTCCGTCAATAAGGAGAGGAGGCAGGGTTGCAATGGTTTCAGGCAATGGAGAGGAATTTGGTCCTATAATAATAGCCATTGTTTTAGCAGGGTTAAGGGTGAGACCGCTAGTCAAAGCACAGTGAAAAAAAGTGTGAATGAAACGCTCATTCTAGGGTAGCACCTACCTGCAACGGAAATCATTCATGTTACCGAGTTGAGCAGGGTGCGATTCGCCGACCACTTGTAGTACGGTGTTTCATTTTGACAATTTTGTCGATCATACGCCATTGTCTGTAGACATTGCAAGGTGCGTTATTTGCACCTTTTAATCTTAGGCCACAAGTCTGTACAATCAGGTAGCCTGCATGCATGCAAAGCAGACAATATTTTCACGTGGTAGATATTATGGCCACTGATCTGTATCATACCGTGTATAGAAGACAGATATGTATTTTTGGATTAAGACGCGTATACTTTACGATGCCTAATAATGCACATTGTCCCGAAACGGCATGTTAACATAGCCAGTAGACTCAAGAACATACTCCAATTCACGGCTTCAACTCGGTCGCATTTGTGACGTGTTCACTATTCAGGATGTAATACGCATCAGTGTCTACGGGCCCTCTATTAACTGGGAATAAACTTGCCGCCATCTTCGTTTCGGAACCTAAAAGAAAGAGAATATTACACTCCCACATACTTTTTACCAAAGATGTTTGCTTTTAACCTTACTTCGCGTATAGGTTTTTGAACCGAAATATCCGCTTGCATATATTCACATAATAGAGGGCCCTTGTTCAACTAGAGCACTATAAAGACAAGTACGTGCATCATCCATTTTGGGTCCATGGAGTAGAGGGAGTATTTATACAACATGTACATTAAACGTGAGAACTAAGGCTCGATTGTGATAAAATTAGCTTTTGATGTTGAAAATAATAGTTGGAATTGGTTTATAGACGTGCTAAGAAAAGTGAATGTGAACATTCTTGTTTCAGAGTTTTCTAAAATGGGATGCGGAAGCTACAACTGTAAAGACCACATACAGCCCACACAGGTGCTTATCAACCGTAAGTTAATAACTTCTTTATTGAAGTAAACATAAAAAAGTACACCAGACTAAGAAACACTAACGTAAAGAAGTTATCAGCATATTTACGTTTCAATTGCAAATTTAAATGGAGGTGAACATAACCTCACTATAGACTATATACTATGTCTATTGTATGACGTACACAAAATAAGTGTACCATTTTGTAAATAATCAATATGAGGAAGTTATTTCAAAAATGCATGTGACAATTTTTTTTTTAAATTATTTTTCCAAGAAAATTTATTCAGTTTCTTTTGTGTGAGTATAATTTCCATTGAAATCTTTCCAACGTGAGCACAAATGATGCTGTGTAAGAGATTAAAAAAATTATAACCATGCAAAAAACACACAAGTACGCTACATAAGTTCTCCCCTCGTGAAAATAGGAGATCAAGATCTTGAGTAAGAACTTATACAAGAAATTGCGCAAGAAATATCAAGAGAACCATAGTAGGTTCTTATGGAAGTTCTTACAAGCGGTTTTCGTTCCACATAGTTACCATGATGGATAAGTTCTTGTATAAGTATATATGTAAAAATATATATATACATATATATATACAGATATGTTTAACCAAATTTTGATTTATTGAAGAAAAAAATTGATTGAATAATTTTTTTTTTCATTTTATTTATCTTATCTTTCTGATCAATTTTTATTTTTTTTTATTTATTTATTTCATTTTTTATATTTGGTGTATATACTCATACATATATACTTATACAAGAACTTGTATAAGTTCTTGTACAAGAACTTGTCCATGATGGTAACTATGTGAAACGAAAACCGCTTGTAAGAACTTCCATAAGATTTTACTATGGTTCTTTTGATATTTCTTGTGCAATTTCTTGTATAAGTTCTTACTCAAGATCTTGATCTCTCATTTGCACGAGAGTCCACATTAGTTATACAAAGCCTTATGTATTTTTTTATGTTAACTTAAATAAATAAGTTACTGACTCACGGCTGTGCGTAACCTTCACAACTGCAGCTTCCACATCTCATTTCGGAATACTCCGAAAGAACAATATTTATAAAACGTTTCCTAGCACGTCTTCCAACAAATTTAAACTATTATTTCTCAATATTAATAAATGTAGAAAGTTAATTACATTTTATTGTAATCAACGCACCGTCTATACTTCAAAGACCATGGCGTAAATTAAAAGGAGCACCTGTCAAAAATACCCCACCTAGTTGGCTTATCGTACCCAAAGTGCCAAGGTAAAGTAAACACCTTTCGGATTCTACCTGCAACAAAATTGACTCCCAAGGTTTTACTGTGAGCCCACTGCACCACTGAATCCACTCTTCCTGTACCTTTTAAAGGGAGCTCTTCAGGGTAGTAATACGGCCGGAGAGGTAGGGCTTAAAATCGTCAGCAGATTAGGGTTACTTGCAATGTCAAAGGTTACATCAAAGATCAGAGGTGTAAATAATAAATAGAGTGGGGGCTAGAGTGACCCCTTGAGGCACACCACTCTTGACCGCACCACATGCAGACTGCTCACCATTGCTAACTTTCACTCTTTCAGAACGATTGCTGAGGTATGGGTAAACCATTTGACTGCCATATCAGAGAGGTTGATCGATTCAAGGTAGAGTTAAAAGTAGATTACTGTTAACTGTATCCAACGGTTCAGAAAAGTAAAAAAAGATAACATTTGTCATCTCCTTTCTAACGATTGCAAGTTTTAGATCAGAGATTACTTGAAGGGAGGCCGAAAGCGTGCCATGTCTAGCGCGAAATCCAGATTGCACTGGGTCAATTATTTGGAAGAGATTTGAACCCGTCGAAAAAATTTGAATTTTTAGATTTCCTGATTGATTCCGGAAATGTGTCCGTTCAGATCACAGACGAAAAACAATTGTAATTGGAAAAACTGGTCAGGGATTTCATAGTTTATTCTACAGATTCACTTGGGGACTTTTCTTAATTGATGGGGAAATTGGTGGCTGCCTGTCCTGGTATTCATTATGGTTGGCTGAATTCAAAATGAATGGAAAGATTCAGGAATATATCACACCCTGAAAATGGTTTTAACTATGACGTTCAAATGATGATACCTTCAAATGTGTTACCTGACCTAATTTGGTAGCAAAACAGCAACGAAACGCTAAAAGAACATCCGAAAGCTTAAATTTGTTGACTTAAGCAATTGATCAGTACTGAAATTTCTGATAAGAAAGTTCGAGAATGGGTCTTCAAATTAAAGCTATCTGTCCCAAAATATTTCTTCACATGGTACGTCGCAATAGCACTCAAGCACATAGCCCCATTCTCCCATTTGGAAAACCTTTCCTTCGGAATATTGACATTTGGAACAGTTATGCTGCTTTCCCTTACAACTGCCCAAAGAGCCCAAACCCTCGCAAGCATAAGAATACAGAACATTTCAGTAACTACAGATAAGAATTCAGGACATTTTGAAAACCTCGGCCCCAGGTAGAGATCAATCCGAGGGTCTATTCACTTTCGAGTTTAACTGATTTTAAGCTTGAAATCTTCTTGAACCTCTGATATGTAACGCAAGATAGTGAGAAATTAGGAAAAATGCATAAGAGCATGCATAAGAGTCAATAAGAACGAGAATCTGGGCGGCGTTCGAATCTTGTGTTCTGATTTAAGCGGACCTAATAAACTTTAACCATTTTGAATACAAATATCATTTGAAATCCTTTACTAGCCTAAATTTTATTTGAGAGTGAAAAGCCTCTCGGATCAATCGCTGTTGATTGTTCCTTTTCTTGGGTCAAAGCCTGAACTATGCGTGGCCTTGACATTTTTCAAGTATATAGAAACTTCATCAAAGTTACGGCGTCATACGGATAAACTATTTTTTAATCTGAAAAAGCCTTATAAACCAGTTTCGACCCAAACCATTAGAAGATGGGTCAAACAAATTTTGAAGAAAAGTATCATAGACACAAATGTTTTCTTATGGAACTCGACCTGCCAGGCCGCCACGTCGCACAGTGGTCTGGTGGTCCCGAAAAGTTGTCCATAAATCGAACTTGCAACGGAATAGTGCGAAAATCGGTATACTATGGTTTTTGGGGTCAAAGAATTGAAATATGTAATCAAAATTTCAAAAAACAAAATGGCCGATCCAAAATGTCTGACCGATTTTCGAAAAAGTGCCATGACGCTCGCGAAAACTTGCAGTCAGGGGTTTCCGAAACCAAGAATTCAAATATGTGATCAAAATTTCATAAAACAAAGCGGCCGATCCAAAATGGCCGACCGATTTTCGAAAAAATGCCATGAAGCTCGCGAAAACTCGCAGTCGGGGGGTTTCAAAGTCAAGGAATTAAAATATTTGACCAAAATTTCAAAAAAAAAAATGGCCGATCCAAAATGGAGGACCGATTTCCGAAATGCAACAAGCGATGTAAGAGAAACTCTTATAATTTATTATTCGATTTATTATTGTTTTACAGTATTTTGTAATAGTATACAAACTAGTATGGCGTCTCTATTAAACATGATTAATACCTAAGATTGAATTACAAAAAAATTACAATCCAGTCGCAATCTGAGTCAGTTTCCGATTCAAACGATTTACTACAATTTTCGATGCAATTGACTTTTCTTGGGATTGTCGAAGGTAACAGTAGTTGTATTGCTTCCTCTGACAAACTGTCACTGCGTTTGGGATGAACATTTTCAAGATCTGTGATTAGTGGATCAGAAGATACAAGGAGCCGTTGGACCATATCTTGGAGATTCTTTTCTCTGGAAAATATTCGGGCGAACCTTTCGCGAAATGCTTTAATCTCTTTATTTCTTGACTCCTGTGCATCTCCCGATAACTCACCAATCGGTAATCGAGCCCATTCGATGATCAAATGTCCGTGGATGAGAATTTGTGAGCTGCAGTTGGCATCATTTACCACGGATACAATTCTACTGTTGGCCTTGCAACTTCAATGCAGTAATCACTGAACTTTTCAACATTTATATAAAACCCACTTAATATGACTTGCAAAATAACGTGGCATTTTCGCAACAATTCTTCGTCGACGTCAAGGATTCACGCAGAGATGGAACTTTCTATAAAAAACCGTCTAGCAGTGTTTCCATCGTTCGAGCTAACAAATAATAAAAACATTTCTTTCCGAGTGTACGAAAACTCGGTGGTAGATTTCGATCCTGCAATAGAATTTTTTTAAATAATTCGTAGATGTCGAGCTTATATTTTATGAAAAATACACTTCTCAAATGTATCATTATTATCATTTACGACCACGATAGCATGATTTAATTGAAATTCGATTTTCAAACCGAACCGGTCTAGTTCTGTAACATTGACCACCATACAGCAGGGGGACACAAAGATCTATTTTTCCCACATACACAGTTGCGTAACGACGTTCCACACGGATGTTTTGTGAACTGCAAGGTTTCCTTCGGGGAGTACGGGAATCCGTAGGGAATTTTGCAATCCAAAAAAATATCCGCTTGAAGCGTCAGTGCGCACTTATGAAAATTTTGTGCCCCCCTGCTATACAGGTACTCGCAAGTTACAGCCGGCCGCGGCTTAGGCCGCACAAATTAATAAATCACGGCGAAAATAGCAGAAAGTAGCACCTGATTTTTGAGTTTTTCTGAAAAATATATCTTCACTGACATACTGAATTTCACAACTACACGGAGTCTCGCGGAAATGTAATTTTCTACTTAGTTTTCAGAAGACTTTTTAAAAATTGTAGCTTTTCTCAAAAGTACACCACAAGTCATTTTACACGTATGTTTGGCACAATTACCACCAACATATTGAGACAAAATTTTCATACATACCTCCAGGAACACACTCCATAAGTAAACAGCATATATAAGCACTTTATTACATACTGAAATTCACTAACCGCGAAGCGTATATTATAACGCAGCAACAATATTTTGCTTTCAAAATATTGTAAAGAAAATTTTTTTTTCAGTTTTGATCAGCGATTAGCACGTTCCAGGTTGACAGCCTACCAAAGTGGGATTAGCCAAGATGTTATTCGCAAAACTGCTGGATGGACTACACAGTCACAAATGTTCACCAAATGTGTACAATAGACCCATTCAATTGGGCAACGACGATTTTGCTCAAGCTGTAGGGGAGAGTGGGGAGTTGTGAGCCGCGTTTTGTTTTCGAGGTATATCTTCCATAAAAATCGATAGATTGTAAATGTTTTAAGTTGAATTTGTAGAGGACATTCAAACACAACTACTGGACAAAAAAATTTGGAAAAAATCACCGATGTCTATGATATATTTCAGATCGGCTGGAAGTAAAAAAATCGGCATTCGTGATTTTGGTGGGAAGTTGTGGGCCATGTCAAAAAATGTCAGAAAACAGCATATCTTTATTATTAATCTTTAATAAAGTAGTATAAAATGAAATTTAAGATAAATTTGATGTAACTAGAAGATTTAAAAAAATTAATCAGATTCGCAATTAACACAGGTGTAATACCCAGTCGTCATGTTGGCAACCTTAAAGTGCACAGCACGGTCGTACATGTTACAATGTATTGCGTCATTTTTATTCAATGTTATTGGCATTGTCCCCATATAGGTGATGCTGAAGTCTTCATTAACTCCCTACAACTCCCTTCATCTGGTGGCTCATAACTTCCCATATCGGGCTTATTTAGAATGGACGCATCGCTATCGACGCATCGAACAATTATCAAATTTTTTTTTGTGTAGAGAGCCAATGGCCTGAGGAATGTTCTGTATAAACTTCCCTCTAGAGTTGTCTGCAAAACGGGTCTTAAAATACCACAAACACAAGTACCAAAAAAAACTTTCGGTGCGATTCAACAATGAGTGATTCACATAAAGGCCAAGAACACCTGCAGATGCGATGAATGCTCACTGAAAGTTAGCTTGGGTCAAGAGAAACACTGAAAAGTACATACAACAAACCTAGCAATCACAGCATGGCAGAAATCGAAATGGCTCACAACTCCTCACTCTCCACTACTTTCAAAAAATTGATACTTGTATTTTTATGTCGAGTATTTTTTTATTTTGTCTACGAACCTTTTCTGCCTTGTTTATTTTTAAACCTGCATTGTTCGTACCTTGTACTTATACTTGAACTGTGTTCGATTAAGTATTATGCCTATTGAATGTTTTAATAAAAAGATAGAAAGCAAGAAAAACATTGTGACCTTCTCTCTAAACCTCTACATGGTAAAATAAGTATAACTTCAAGAACAAGGCTCGAAATATAATTGATCGATCAAATGAGCGCCTTGACGGCGTGAAATTCCTTCGAAATTATATGAGAGCCTCGTTCAAAGGGTTTATACTCCCACCCATTGGGCGTAAATTTTGAGGAATACAATTTCCTGTCGCGCCCATTCCATTTCTTGATTACTCCTGAGATCACTTATACTTCTCTTGTAAGAAATTAGCTTATCTCTGAAAATATGAATGAAGCCGACCAGGCGCAGGCCTGTAGTGACAGTATTACGGACCCCTGACCTCATATTTCTTGGTCTCTAAAGTTTGGGCATTCTAGCAGACTTCGAGATAACTTCATGGTCAGATAAGTACAATCTCTTCGACGGAGGCTCTCATATTATTTCGATCTAATTCCACGCTATGAAAGGGCTAATTTGATCGACCATGCAGAGTAAGAATCGGTAAAAATGTAAGTTTTTAAATTTTGTATCGCACCTAAAAATAGAGTAGATATTCATTTGATATTTCATAAAAGGAATTTTATTCTGCTGTTAGTTGGTATCAGAGTGAACAGGGGGTGAAAAAGAGCACACCCCTTTGGCGCTCAGGCCATAAAACTCCTTGTGTTGCACGTGTGAAAATCCAGGCACATATACCGAGTTAGGTATCGGTGCATTTGCTGCTCCTCCAACGTTCTGAAAACGTACCTTTCGGGTGCCCGGCTGCTACATGGCACAGTGAAGGACGCAGTCCTCTTTGCACACCAAAGTGAGCGTCAACCACAATGCTACCCGGAAGTCTTCCTACCCAGGTTTGGGTGGACGGAGAGATCCTTCTGAGGTCATTAGTTAGATGCCCAGATTCAACGCACTGTCCCAGTATTTCATGGTTGTTTGTGTGTCTGTGTGTTTATTACTCGAAATAGGCTAGCGACTACAAGATTCTCAACAAATCGTCCACGGAGCGGATGAAGTCTCTGACTGCTTCTACTACGATTTTGGGGAAGGATCTGATATGTATTTTCCACAATAAACATGACACGATAAATGGATTTCTAATCAATATTTTTATTCCTTTTTTTGGTATTTACATTTATTTTGTTTGAAAATAATTGATATTCATTTTTTACCCAACCCTACGGTTAAAAGGTAAAAATTTAATATCATCTTCGGAGAGTAGAGTAATGTTGCCGTTGTACAAGTGCAATTGGATCGGATTGCGGCCATATACAACTGTTTGATATAAGTATAATAAAACGTCATCAGAATCCAATTTTCCAACTACGAATTTTTTCGGTGATACTACCACCCTAGCAGGTAGGTTTATCCTGAAAACTCGAGTGTTTGGATCTCCATATCCCAATCGAGAAAGGTTACGCGTTTTCACAGTTTTTATCTGATAACTAGATGGAATAGGGTATTTCTTATCCGGAGGTGTAGGATGCCTAAGAGTTATCTTGGCAGCTGAAGGAGTAATATAAGTTATATTTCCTAGACCAAAGCCGGCACTTGAACTTGCTACTGCAAAAGTAAATATTATTGGAATGGATTAATTTCACCAGTTGCGATTTTCGTTTCTTCACTATTGTGATCTCTCATGTTATAT
>WSXT02074649.1:0-12186 GCA_011762715.2 Neuroterus valhalla
TGGATGGAGGGGCCAAATGGCGCTGGTAAAATTGAAGAATAGGGAAGATAAGAGGGAGGTAATGTTGAAGAAAAGGCGGAATAAAGAAGAATAGTATTTTCAGACGAATTTTTAACACAAAAGTTGATTTTAGAACGAATTTTTTTAAATTCTATAAAAATAATAAAATTTTTGACTCATATAGACGAATCAAAAAGAAAAACAGTCAAATTTTTTGAGCCACGATGGTGAATTTACATCCAAGTCGTTAAGTTTCATATAAAAATAATAGTTTTCAATTAAAAAATATGAATTTACAACTCAAAGTGAGAACTTTTCAACCAACTAGTGTAATTCCCTATGAAAAAAAATATAGTTTTTAAATCAAAAATACAATATTTTATTATAACGCAGTTAAATTCTTGAGCCAAAAATACTATATTTTATTAAAACTGTTCAAAATTATCGAATATTCAACGAAATGTTTTCATTTTTAGCATAAGAATCGGATTTGCATCAAAATAGTAGAATTTTCAACCCAAACAAAAGAATTTTAAACAGAACAGCTCAAATTTTTAGCAGAAAATACAAATGTCAAATTTGCCTTCCAAATGAACGAATTTTAAACTTTTTATGATTAATTTGTTTCCAAAAAGATAAATTTTCTATGAAAATATTAGAATTTTCAAACTTGACAGATGAATTTTCAACAAAAAAGTTTATTTGAAAACAAATCATTCAAGTTTCTATGAGAATAATAAAGTTTTTGACTCATATTAAAGAATTAAAAAGAACAGCAGTTAAATTTTGAAGCCACAAAGACCTATTTTTAATCCAAAAAGACGAATTTCCTACTCAAAATGATGAATTCTCATTTTAATTATCGAATTTTCCATGATAAAAATAGAATTTTTAACCAGCTTGTGTAATTCCCAATAGAAGTGATGAGTTTTCAACCCAAAAATACAATATTTTATCGGAACAGCAAATACCATATTTTAATAAAATAGTTGCATTTATAACCAACTACTCACAATTTGAGAAAATAGATGAACTTTCAACAAAATTATCAAAAGCTCAACAAAATGGTTTAATTTTCTACATAATAGTCAAATTTCCAACAATATAGTGGAACTTTGAATAAAATAGTGCAATTTTGAACCCAAACAAAAGAAAATCTAACAGAACAGTTCAAATTTTAAGCAAAAAAGACAAATTCTCTACGGAGAAGTGAATTTCTATCTCTAAATTAGGAATGTTCGACCAAAAAGTTGTTTCCTAGCCAAATAGTTCCTTTCATGAATATAATACAATTTACAATCTAAAAGGTCGGATTTTTAACTTTTTATGGAAAATTTGTTTCCAAAAAGATAAATTTTCTATGAAAATAATACAATTTTCAATCTAAAAAGACGAATTTTCAATCCTAAGTGATGAATTCTCATTTAAATAGATGAATTTTCGATAATAACAACAGAAGTGTCAACCCATAAAATAAAAAATTCTCAACAATAGAGTTGATTTCAAAACAAATATTTAATGTTTCTGTGGAAATATTTGAATTTCTCACCCACAGAGACGAATTTTTAATACAATGAAATATTGCATTTTTATCTGGATCCTTGAATTTTCATCCATGAAATGATAATCTTCACTCGAATTTTCATCTAAATCGTTAGGTTTTCTGTTAAAAAAATATACGTAGTTTTCAATAAAAAAAAGGAAGTTTCAACGCGAAATTATGAAATTTTTATGATAATAAAATTTTCAACTCGAAAAAACGAATTTGTAGCAATAAAGTTGATTTTAAAACAAATAGTTGAAGTTCCCATAGGAATAATTCGAGTGAAATAAAAATATATATCTGTTGAATTTTCGAGGTACGAAGAAGAATTTTTAGCCGTAAAATATGGTTTGTTATTTATATCGTTAAATTCCCTATGATTATAATAGAATTTCTAACCCAAAAGACAAATTTTCAATAAAACAGTTGTATTTTGAGTGAAACAACAATTCTCCAGAAAAACAGTTTAATTTTGAACCGAATCGATTCGAATTTTGAGAAAAAAGTTATATTTGAATAAAATGATTGAATTTCTTACGAAAATAAATACATTTTCAACGAAAAATTATTCACGATTATGATTTGAAAAATAAAAATTCTCTATAAAAATGTTCCTATCCTACCCGTAAGCATGAATTTTTAACCAAAAATAGTGATATTCCAACCCAAAAAGACGAATAGTTAACAATACACTAATACAGTTGAATATTTAGAAAAAATAATTGAATTTTCAGCAAACTACTTTATCATCAATATAATATGGAAAATATAAATTTTCATTAAAATGTTAATTTTCAATTGAAAAAAAAATAGTTAACTATTCACTTGAATTTCCATGCAAGAAAAGTGGAATTTCGTACGAAAAACTTTAATTTTCAACCTGAAAAAACTAACTGCCAACAAAAAAAGGTAATTTTTGACCATAAAAGAATACTTTTCAGCCAAGCAGTTGAATTTACAAGCCAGGAAGATGGTATTCAAGCCTAAAAAATTAATTTTCAACAAGAGTGTTCTCCACAAAACAGTTAAATTTTTTTTTTTAGAAGCCAACAAACAAAGTTTGTTTATACAATAGCTGACCTTTCCACGAAAATAATGAAAATATGATTTTTTATAAAGAAAGGTTTTTTCTCAGTCTAATATCTCAATCGAAGAGATCAATTATTCTGATTCGAAAATTATAGAACCGTTAAATTTGTAGTTATAAAAATATTCCAATAAAATGGAAACAGAGTTTCACCTAAACGGTTAAACTTTCAACCACAGAAATGGATTTCCCACTAAAACAATTATTAGCAAAGTTATATCAAACTATATATCAAGTCGTTGAATTTTTCATTGAGAAGATTATTTTTCTATCAAAAAATACAAATTCTCTTTAAAATAGATACATTTTCCACTACAAACGGTTACTCTTCAACCAGTGATGGAGCATTCGAATTTTCAGTTGAAACAATAGAAGCTTAGCACAGACACGAACCACTGCAACTGTGGAACGTTCTCGGTGTCGTTAACCCATCGGTAACCCGTCGGTAACAGAAATCTTGAATGAGAACAGAAATAAGAAACTGGTAAATTTGTGGGATTTTAAAATAGGAGTTCCCTAGAAATCCTTTCAATAAAAATTGCAGGTAACAAATTCCGAGACAAATCCCAAGCTACATTATTATAATCTTAGCACCTGTTTCCAGCTCTATAGAACTGGTAAATTTTCAACTGAAAATTTTGACCCTTTGCCTTTTATTATAGTAATCAGCTTAGAATTAGTAACAATACATGAAGATTTACTTAGTCCTTCGCCCTAAAGTCGACCTACGATTTGAATATATTTATTGGATTTAACCTGAATATTACTTTTAGGGTGGAGAACTAATAATCATCTATTGTTCCCTATTACCTGGTTGGTATTAAAAGAAAGGTGTGAAAATGCTCAAGAGGTATAAATTCTACCAGTTCCTTTAATTTTGGAACAGGGGATTATTTCTATTCCGAAAATTTCCCATTGTTAGTTAATTATTCTCACAATAATTAAAAGTTTATCAATATTTACATTTTAATTTTTCTTCCTTTTTCTAGTTGTTGAATTGTTCAATTATCTAATTGTAAAGGTCTTGGATTAGAAAATTCTGGAATTTGAACAAAAATTCACCCATCATCAATTTGAACGTCGGTGAATTAAAATATTTGGAATTTGAATTCTAAATTAATTACAGTGAAGATATAATTGTACTAGATTTCATAAATTCTTAAATGACTTCCTAAAATCTTGGAAAGGAAAGTAGAATATTTTCCAAGGGAAGTTTTCATTTTTACAACATCGCAAACTTTTCGAAAAAATTCAAATAAGATTTCAAAGACTTCGGAACGAAAATGTGAATTTTTATTCCTTGCCCTTATATTATGAAAAATTGGAATCATTTTTTAAGTTTTTGAAAAATTCCTTAAAAGTAATTAAGAATCTTGATGAAAATTCGAACGATTTTTCAGTTTGGAAGAAATAATTCTGAAACGATAGATAACTAAAAAATACAACAACTTTTAAAAAGATTCCCAAAATTGTTGAAAGAGAATTTAGAGGATGTGGAGCCGCACTTTTCCCAATTGAGCTGAATTTAAAAACATTTTGAGAAAAATTCGAATCATTTTCAAAGATATTCAGAAATTGTGAAAAATCTGGAATCATTTTAAATTTGTGAAAATTCAAAAGTATCAGATAAAATGAAGATTTTTTAACACATTTTGAGTCACTTTGAAAGATATTCAATAATTTTAGGAGTTTGAGGAAGAATTTAAAAAATTAATAACAAATTTCTATATTTTTTCCAAACTTCTAAATGTTCTGCATTTCTTTACAACTGAACAGATTTTTATCCTTGGAAGTTGGAAAAATCCTGTAAAATGAACAAATATTTTGAAATTTGAAAATATGTAAAAATCGATGTGGGTGATTTTGAGAGAATTCTTTAATTCTGCAGAATTAAAACGAAAATTCGAGACTCGAAAATATTCCAAAAATTTTGGAACAAAATATAGATTTTACCCGATTTAGAAAAAAACGCTATTTCGGAATTTTGAAAGTTTTCAAGAGGAATTCAACATTCCTAGAAAATCTTGCAATCGTTCTTATTCTAAAATAGAATTTCCAGATAAAATTATAATAGATTCCAGGACAGTTTAAACAATTTACCAAAATTTCAGAAATGAATGTAGAAGGTTTCAAAGCAAAATTTTAAAAAATTGTAGATTTTGAATTATTTAGTATCTTCAGGAAATATTTTAGAAGTTTTAAGTGGATAAGAAAAGTTCTATAAGATTCCAGATTTCAGATTTTGATGCGTTTTTTTCAACCTCACAAGATTCGAAAAAAATTAGAACAACTCAAAATCATCATCAAAGGCATTTGAAAATTTCGAAACGAATATAAAAATTATTTAAAATTTGACGAATAATATTTTTAAGTTCCTTCTAAATGTTCTTCACATATTTTAAACTAACTATAGATTTTTTAAATTAAGTTTGGTCATCCAGAACCTCTGAAAGTTTGAAGGGTATCGGAAAAGAAAAGAAAAAATCGAAAAGATTTCAAGAATTCTTAAACGAAATTTTAATTTCGCATGATTTAGAAAAAGAGTTTTATTGAGATATTTTGAAGGTTATTTAAGAGAATACAAATTTTTCCTTTGAAATACCTAGGAGAACTTTAGAATGACTTCTTATTTTGATCAAATTATTTCAAAAGAATAGAAAAAAGTCAGAAATGAAATATTTTCAAAATTTCCAAAAAACAATTTTCGATTCTTCAGGATTCATGAAAAAGATGAGAAACTTCAAAATATATTTTGAAGTTCTGAACAAATTAAAAAAATTACTCCAAATTCAAGAAGATAAGCGAAATGAAGATTTTCGAAGTTTGAGCTAGTATCAAAAATATTTATAAAGAATTTTTGAAGTTTTGGAGAGTAGAGATTTTCGAGGAAATTTCTAAAACATGAAAATATTTGCGATTGAAATATGAAGGAAAAGGATCTGGAAGATTTTGAGGCAATTTTTCACTTCTACAGAATCTCAAAAAAAATTCATGAAATAATTAGAATACTTCCAAGAGATTTTTAAGAGCTTAAAAAGTTTTCAGAAGATTGAAAAATAATTCAAGACTTGAAAATATTTCGAAAATTTCGAAACAAAATTTGAATTCTAGATGATTACAAAAAAGGAGCTATAGAAACATTTTGAAAGGTTTCAAAGGAATGAAATTTTTTTCTTAAAATAGCTAGATGAACTTGAAATAATTTCTTATTTTGATAAAATGATTTCAAAAGAGTAAAAAAAATCAGGAAATGAAATATTTTCAATATTTTTGAAAAACAATTTTTAATCTCTCAAGATGTATGAAAAAGAAGGAGAGAAGGAGCTATGGAACAATTTTGAAAGGTTTCGCGAGAATTAAATTTCTTTCTTTAGATTTCTAATAAAATGTTGAATGATTTCCTATTTTGATAACCAAAATTTCAGAAGAATAATAAAATGGTCGAACAAGAATTTGAAAGATTTAAAAGCATTTTTTTTTAATTTTACAGTGTTTAGATAACAAATAATTTTTAAAATACATAATTTCAGAAATTATTTGAAATAAATAAAAAGATCAAACAAAATCTGAAACAAAATCTCGAACAAAATAAAGGTTTTTGAAGTCAGTTCGAGCTAGTAAAAAGAAATTTTTGAACTTTTTCCAGGAGTCCTACGTATCTTTCATATTAACATGAATTTCTCCTCAAATTTGTTAGAATTCTGTAAAATGACAAAAATTTTGTTTACAATTTTCTAGATTGTTTCTCGACCCATCTGAAAAAATCAAAAAGCTTTTCAAATGTTCTGAAGAATCATAAAACAAATGATATTTAAAAAACATTAAAAATTCTTACATACCACCAAAAATAGATTTTTCGTTTGTCGTCTCTCTTTTATCTATCATAACTTTTCTTCATTAATTTCTTGTTGTGAGTTGCAGGCGTTTTCGTAGAAATTCTTTCCTAGCAAGAAGTGGCAGAAGTACGAGGAGGCCCCCCTCCACGTTTTCCACGATATCCCCCACTTTAGTCTCCCTCCACTCTCCATCTACTATCCCTCGTGCGTTTTCTCCCCACCAAACGTCACGTGCAGTCGCCCCAATAATTATAGATTCATTCGCTCGAGGCGAGCCGTCAGTCGATGGACGATGTTCGTGCGAGAGTTGTCTGTGTTTCTCAATTCTCTTTCGACTCGAACACTCGAGAATGTCAAGTTTACATGTGAAAAGTGATAAATTTTCCCTTCCCTATCGTAGATTTCTTCTATGATTCGAAATACAAAATCTAAGAAACCTTTTAGTGCTTGAAAAGTGCCTTTTCAACTTCGATTCCGTTACCGAAAAATCTAATCAGTGATTATCGATGAAAATGCGATAAAGTGAAAGAGAAAACAAGTTTCGAAGGACGTTTGTGGAACTCGGGAGACTTTCTCCCCGAGAGATTGTGCTGCTGGGATACAAAGTTTGGATTAAAGCCAGTCATCGTGTTGGACTATTTGCCAGCGTGAAAAGACGCTTTCAAAGGTAAGGGTCTCGTTAAACGAAAATAATTATCTTCAATGAATTTTCCACAAAGCAGCTACAAAATTACGAATCTCGTGTCAAATCTTCAAAGCCTAAAGCGGTATTTGAAATTCGACCTTCGACGAAAACGCATAAACCTCGAGCTCGGGAAATCGGTTTCTTGGAAGTCTAAAACTGTCGTTACAAAAGCTCTTTTTTATTCCTGGAAATCAGTTTTACCTGGAAGTCGTGAAAGGTTTTTTTTTTTTGATTTGATTAATTCGTGATGTTTAAAGGGATAGAGTGACATTTCAATCAACTCTAAACATAATTTCATTAAGTGGAATTCATTTTACCAGAAGAGGATAACCTCAAAATTGTTGTTTCTATAGTGGCATGTTGCTTTTTCTTGCATGATTGTTAAAAAAAAAGGTAGAAAAAAATAGTGGAGGTTGCCCTTACATGGGCCAAAATCAGGTTTTAAATATTGAGTTCATAGGAATGGAAAGTTTTCAACTATAATTTCACATTGAATGTCTACTTGGAAATCGACTTCCAGAGAACCGATCAAGATAATTCCGTAGCATCATATTAGGCTTCTAAACTTGATTTTAAAGAAGAAAATAATTAAATTCAGATTGAGGCGATTCTATCTTAAATTATAATAATTGACTATCTATCAACACTGGAAATAGTTAAATTGAATATAAATAGTGAAAATACGGAAATAACTAATCCTTTTCGTCCGAATTTGACCACTTAATTCTTGTTTTATTGTTTTCATAATTTCCGTTCAGGTTAAGCCTTGAAAGGGAAACTTCAATTCTGAATAATCCCACAAAATTTTCATTTCCTTAATTTTAGTTTCTCCGAAATTATTTTCGCAATTTACGAAGTAGAAACTATTAATGAATTGACGTTTGGTTTTAACCACTTTCCTGCATGAATCGATCGTTTCGACTTGGAAAATGTGGTGCACGTGCGTGTAACGAGGATTAGACATTTCCGGTTAAATCGAACAAGGCTCGTGTTACGGAAACGCATTCAGGCTTGTAATGCATCGCAACTTCCGGTTTAGAAATAACGGTCCTTGAAAAGTCCGAACAGGTACTATTCATCGAAATCACGTCCCCGCAATCTAATTTTAGGTCAGTCTTCATATCTTTCCTTAATGGGATAAATAAATTTTGTAAAAAAACAAGTGCACAAAATTTTGTCTCAGAGCAGTTATTTTTAGATTTATTCGTTGATCTCCGTTCCGTAAGGGACTTTTCTTATAATAGATTTTTACCCTAAATTTTATTAATAATTTCTATCGAAATTATTTGCAGTAGGTCGATAGAAGTTAAGAAGTTCAAGATAGTATATTCAGAGGATTTTATAGTATTTCAAAGATTTTAAGGGATTTAAACCATTTCTGGGGATTCAAAATGACTTTGGGGAATAAATTAATTTTACTATCAAGAGATTCCGAAATGTTTGAAGATTACAAGGAACTCGTAACGATTCCTAAGATTTTTATAGATTTAAGGCCATGTTAAACTTACCCGATTCCTACTTTACCGACATCTTTTTTTTTGCAACAACTCACGTCTACACCGAAATAGATATCGAGTGGATATTTTGAAAAAAGCTTTGGAAAACAATAAACTACGTTTGTATGTAACATTCAATTCGAAATTTAAAAAAAAAATTTTTTGCGAATTTTTTTCCAAAATTTTGAACCAAATGTTGTATACAAACGTAGTTTATTGTTTTCCAAGACTTTCCCCAAAAAATCAACTCGATATCTATTTCGGTGCGTACGTGAGATGTTGCAAAAAAAATCGATAATTTGGGTCACGTGACCCGTGTTTAACATGGCCTTAAAGGTATTTTAAAGAATTTTAGAACATTGACAGGGTTTTATTGAATCTCTTAGGATTTCAGTGGGTTTTGAGGGATTTCGACAAATTTCTTGAGAACTTCAAGGAATAATTTTTTTTAATTTTGAAGGGGGTTACAAGATTTTAGATTGGGAGGATTTTTTAAATGAGTTTGGTTTAAGGAATCGAACAGGATTTCAAAATTGTTCAAAGTTTTTAAATACTCATGCGGATTTCATCGAATTTTAGGGACTTCGAAACATTTAGAAAAATGATCTGACATTTTAGGAGATTTTGAAGTTTGGTTCCAAAGACGATTTTAACGATTTTCCAGAGAACTTTGGGGAATAAATAAAATTTTGTTCCGAAGGATTCCACAGGATTTAGATTTTATGAAATTTTACAGGCCTTTTGAATAATTAGAAGATTTTGAATACTATAACGGATTTCTTTTGGGATTCGAAATATCTTATTGGATTCAGAAAGATTTTGAAGTTTTCGCAAGAAAAAAGGATTTCATTGATGTCAATTTTGAACAAATTTTTAGAGAACTTCAGGGTATAAAGTAAATTTTATTTCAAGGTATTTCACAAGATTTGCTAGATTTTGAGGATTTCGAGAGAGTTCCAAGATTTCGCATTTATCAGCAAGTTCTAAAGAATTTTGTAAAAAATTGTATGATTTTAAAAGTCTTTCAATTCGATTCCAAAGAATTCCCAAAGGACTTTTGAAAATAAATCAAATTTCATTTTCCTTAGGATTTCCTTCAGTTTGGTAAATCTGACCGGATTTCAAAAGTGTTGGAAGATTTTTTTACTGTAACAGATCACATCGAATTTTATAGGGGATTACAAAAAATCAAGGGATTTCGAAGAATTTTCTCGCAATTCAGTAGGATTTCAGAGGAGTTTAACCTGGATTTTGAAGAATTTCTAGAGAATGATGGAAAGTAAATTTAATTATATTTGAAGTATTTCTAAATATTTCAGTGGATCATGAGGTATTCCAAAGTTTTCACACAATTTTGAAGATTTAATTGATTTCCGAAGGTTTTTCGGTTTTCAATTTTTCTTGATCAAATTTTATTCCAAGGAATTTTCGATAATCTTGGGGGATTTTAGAAGATTTCAAGCTGTATTCTAATGAATGTCTTAGTTTGGGGAAGTGAATTGAATTACATCTGCAAGGATTTTATGGATTTCAAGTTTTCTAGATAAGGTTGGAAAAAGATCATTTTATATTCGAAGGATTTTAATGATTCTTCAAGATTTCAAATGATTTGAAGAAATTTCTGGAGAACTTAGATGAAGGATAAATAAGATTTCATCTTAAGAGATTTCCGACGAGATTTCAATTAATTTTGAAGGGTTGTTCAAGATTTCAAGCTGGATTCTAAGCAATGTTTTGGAAATTTTGTGGAGTAAATTATATTATATCTTCAGGAATTCCCTGTGTATTCTCATAAATTCTGAGGGATTCAATAGATTTTCACAAGATTTGAAGGATTTTATTGAATCTCTAAGGTCTTAAGTATTTCCTAGATTTCTACTGATTTCAAGGTCTCTCAAAGAATTTTCTTATATGGGAGTTTATTCCTGAATTTTCTTGATAATTTCTTTCGAAATTATTTGCTGTAGAATTTTTTTGTGATGAAATATTTCAAGTGAAAAAAAATCTAGAGAACTGTAAAGAATAAATTTTTTTCATTTTCTGAATTTTTTATGACATCCATACATTTCTAACTATTTCAAAAAATAAAAATCCTCTTTAGAGAATATTTGAATGAAAATAAAAATTATATAAAATAAAAGTTATATGAAATAAAAATTTTATTCAAGGGTTCCTAGGGATTCCAACGATTTGAAAGGATCTGAAAGAATGTAAAGAATTTCGCAGGATCAAAGATTTTAGGGAATTTTATTCATGTCAAGGGATTCCAGCGAACTTTAGGGAATTGTTTCAATTTATTTTATTTTCAAAGGAATAAACAATATTCAAGAAATTTCAGAAATTTTAGGCTCTATTCCCACAAATTTTCTTGGATTTTGAGATATCTTCGAAAATATGAGAAGATTTAAAGGATATCATTGAATCTCCAAGGATTTCAATAGATTTCTTAAGTTTTCTAAGAATTCCAAAGTATTTTTTAATAACAGAATGTAATCCTGAATTTTCTAAATAATATATCTTGAAATGTTTTGCAGTAGAACTCGATAGTGGGAAAATACTTTCTCTCGTGGATTTTTCTTGCTCACTGCTCACTTATACTCAGCCTCCATCATTTTCTCTTGGAAAATGAAACAGCGGTGCGAGATTCCCTGAAGACTCCCACTCGCGTCTGGAGTTGCTATACCGAGAAAAAGTCTCTCCTCTCTTTTTTCTCTCTTTCTCTTCCATCCTTTTCTCTCTTCCACCTTCTTCTCTCTGCATTCCTTGGTTACGTTCACAAGAGATGTGAGATGGACTTGTTCTTGGATAGGAGTGAAAGAGAAAAAGACTGAGAGTGGGGGAGTATGGTGGGGGGAGCGTTCTTCTTCTCTCTTTCCGTGACGTTTCTCAGGATAATTGTTGTCGAGAAGTCGAAGTCAGGTAGCGGACGAGGCCCTCTTTCCAGTTTCATGGTCGAATACAATTTTTGTATTTTGTTCAGTGTGGACCTGGACCTCGCTCTGAACTCTCGGAAGTCCCCATTCCCATTTTGTACACTCAGGTGCACGAGATTTCCAAAAGATGGAATATTTCAATCGGACCTTCCGAGAATTTTTATTTATATCTCATCTCCTGTCATTTTCAGATTGCCTCCTCTAGGACTAGAATCCAGAATGTCTACCTACTGATTACTTGAATACTAGATTCTCGGAAATTTGATGAAATTATTCAATTCTCTATTTTTGGAATGACGAGACGGAAAATAATGCATAGGCCTAAAATGATAGAAAAAAGTTAATAAGGTTTTGAACACATCAACGTATTTCAACGCCTTGATTTTATATGTATTATGGATCATAAAGTTTAACCTAAAAAGTGACACAATATCATTCCATAATCATTTATTGAAAATGTAACTAGTGTTGCTTTCAACAATCCAGGATGTACAATGGCAAAATAATTATATCTTGTTAATTTTGGATATAGTAATGCATATTATTTTTCATAACAACTCTATTGAAAACGAGATTTTTAGTGCTCGTAGAGCGTGTTGAAACTGT
>WSXT02074660.1:0-12186 GCA_011762715.2 Neuroterus valhalla
TACTTCAGAAATAAGGGATATTGATATATTTACCGATAGTACTGAGAAAGACCGCTAAAGTCAACAACAGGGTAACTTTAATGATCTTCATATTCTTCAAGGAAAAAAAGGGCCTCGTGGAAAAATTTCGTGTAAAATGTGACTAATGAATAGGTTCTTTGCAGTATGTTAGCATGTATTTATTCTAGTCACTATCTTATTTTCCATCCAGAATGATTTCATCGCGTGACAGTATACGATTTCTTCATATGTAAAGTTATTTGTCGACAAGTAAATGTCTGCGTAGGGGGAAACAAAGTTCCAGGCACTTGCAAATACTAACACGCACTACGAATTTAGTCCGATAAGAAGTGTCCCTCCCCTCCTCCTTCCTCCTATTCCTTGCACCACAAACAATTTTTTCAACCACGTTTCTCATTCTCATTAAACACAGATTCTTCTCAGGGTTCCTTGTATGTTCCAACCGCGTATCGAACATCAGGGCCGTGGATTCAATAAACACAAAAATACAAATTTTGCTCAGTCACGCGTCTAATGAGTTCATCTTCACGTATTAAACAATATTACGGAATTCCCTGTACACCTAACCCATTCTCAGCCCTCTGTGATGGCGAGATATTCCGTAAAATAAGATTACCTCATCTGTACATATGTTCTAAAATAGGGAATTGGGAATACTTCCTGCCTATATGATCCACCGTGAGATAAACGTGGACATAAAGCTCATTTTAAGACATTTGTTTGAATTTGATCACTTTTGTTTGATCTAGAACTCGTATCAGTAACTTTTTTAGGCATAGAATCAGATAAAGATTTAATCCATCGCCTCTCATCTAAACCAGGTTGCGAATTTAATATATAAAATGATCCAACCTAAAATTTTTTACAATAATATAAAAAGTTTACCTTAAAATTACTATACTAAAAGCAGTCAAGTCAAATTGGTCTGCAAGCTCCCTTACAGGAGGGTTTGGTAGACTTCATAATAAAAATATATAACTTGAAAATTTCATCATTTCTCGCAATTTCACTTGCCGAATGCTTCAATTGAGGCCATACCTGAAGGGAACTGAACCTAAAAATACTTGAGGTCTGAGCACATATATTGTTTCATTTTCCTGGTTTTTTTAACACTGACTGGGCTTAGTTCCGAATTCCTCCTTATTTTAGTTTTCGACAACTTTGATATACGTTCCAGAGCGTAAACCTTAAGGAGACTCAAGAAACACCTAAGTTTTTCGTCCATGCAGCAATTAGGAGCTGTAGTACCCTATTGACTACGGTGTAAGCGTAAGACGAGCAATCACAGAATTTTCTATATAGTGATGTTAGCCCTGCATATTTCCAAAATTGTAGAGCTTTTTCCCTTAAGCGTTTACAGATATAATTTCAAATCCATTCCAATTTTGGGACTCAGAAAACCCGATCAATTATCTGTGACCTTCATTCGTCAGCAAATTACATAAAGCAGGGCTCACGTCACATAATAAGAGTTCTTATTCTCAGATAGTTTTTACTTTGATATTTAGTCCATTAATTTCCACGATTTCGAAACGTTGCATTAACTTGCTTACTTTACATTTTCATTGACACTTATTTTAGTGCGCAGATTTCACGTTGTAATAATTTTCAGCATGATTTTTAACTTCTCGACATATTTATTATAGTAAATTCTTGTACGTTCTTTCAACGGTTTTCACATACTTTTATTCTAACCTAGTATATATATTTAGATATATTTGGAAAAATTACGTACACTCTAACCTCTAACTCGCTCTTTCTCTCAGAGCACTTCTGTCTACCTTCACCTCCGCTCTGCTCTGCTCCTCAACGCCTCAAGGGATTCACAAGGCTTCAATGGAACCGGCATGTTCTTTTAAGGACATTTCATTCCGCTATCCTTTGCTTCCGTGTTTGTTTCTTCTATTACCAGATACCGTCTCCAACCACGTGTGCCGTCAACTCCATGGCAAGGACCCCGCATTACGTAAGGCCATTCACGAGGACCTTCTGAATCGGGGTGCCGATTCAGGAAGCGAGTCGTAGCTGGCGACTTAAGGCCTCGTCCCCGTGGACCTTCTGAGCTAGTGAAAGCAAACAACTCGGCCACTTTGGGGAACGAAAGGTGACCTGGGTCCTCCCAGGGACATTCTGAGCTTTTACTGACACTGTGACACATTGGAAGACGCCGCTCATGGCGAAAAATTCCAAACAACGACAGAAGCAGCGTCAACGACTGGTGGCGCTCAGGAAACTCAAGGACCACACATGAGAGGAAGATCCTGCGGCCCCAGTGCACTCTACTCTTCACAACACTGATCCTCCAAACACTTCCACGGTGCAGGACATCGTCACGGAGGCTGTTACAGGACCCCCGTCAACTAGTGATGCAGATCCAGACGCACCTGCACCTAATATAGTCATCTCTAGCCCGCTGAGAGCGGTCCATTCAATCTCGGAATTCATGCACGAAGTTTGCGCCAATAGCAAGATGTAACCGCAGCTCGTTGCCAACCTCTTCTACTAATACTAGAATATCTAGAGCTGCAGGTCGAACAACGGGCAGCTGCAGTTGCTGCTCGCACCGCACCTGCATTGACAATGGCCAGACAACCTGCAGCTGCATATACCATCTCAAACGCCACATCGCATACTACTCTCAACTCGTTCGAGCACAACTCCGAAACTCTCACTTTCGATGGACACCGGCAACTCAACCAAACATGACTGATTGGACGGCAATCATAAGGGTCATCAGGGCCCCAACAGCAGAATTACCTTGATTCTCGGGTCAAGATCACGAGTATTCCGAGGAATTTTTACGGGAATACGAGCAATATTTTGCACAAACCGCTACGAATCCCTCGCAATGGACCCGCCTTGCAGGAAAGGCTCTCAAGGAACCCGCCTTCAAGTGGTGGGATATATTCCAGTCTTTATCATTAACCTGGACTCGATTCCGCGAGTTTCTACGACAGAAGTATGTCGCTAGCTAGTCGCGCTACAATAATTCTCCTCAATGTACAAGTCCATTCGGGGCAGCAATCTGAAAAGGAATCCACGATGGTATTCCTTTAACAAAAATACCTGCTTGCTCGACGGCTACTACCGGGCCACGAGGACGAAGATATCATCCACAGTCTCTTAGAATTAATTTAGCCATCTATACGAAAAGTAATCAGAGTAATCAGAGAGTAATCAGTAATCAGGTTCTTCTCCACGAACCTTCGGAGAAGTGCTGGATCAAGCCGTAGAGGCTAGTTGAGCAACGCAAGAAGGAGCCAAGGAAAGAAGAAGTAAAGAAAGCACCTGCAACCGCTGGAACCACCACCCAGGGAAACGAGCGCCGCCGACATGCTCCGCCCTGCAACTATTGCCCTAAACATCATTACCACAGAGACTGCCCAGTGTTTCGATCTCAACGACAGGACGTTTATCAGGACAACTGTCAAGGCTTGGCGGTCAATGAGGTCGTCGAGCAGCCTAACAATATGAAAGAATCGATTCATCTTGCATCTGAGGTCAATGGTCAAAAGTACTCTGGAGATTTTCATGTCAGCAACGAACTTTCCAACGAACTGGTGTTTGGGATTTCCTGGTTCGAGCAGCAGCAGGTCATTCACGAACATTCTCTAGGTTGTGTCTACACCAGAGCTCAGGAAAGAGCTGGCTGTTACCTCATCTTCGAGAGTAGACAGCCAGTCATCGATACTGTTTTCCCAGAAATGGATGAAAAATTTTCCTGGAATAGCAGAAAAAATTCCGAAGTCCAGAACGAGATACACCTATCCGATCCAACATCATTCCGTAAGGCACCTCGTCGATACTCGGAAGAGAAGCGTAAACGGCACGATGAACAAGTGCGAGAACTGCTTTCAGACGGGATGATCGAGCCTGCTAATTCCCCGTACAGCTCTGCTATTGTGGTCGCCAGAGAGAAGGATAGAAACTTTCGCTTCTGTGTGGACTACTGACGTATCAACAAGAAGACTGTGGATGCTCCTCAATGCCTACCACGCATACACGAAATTCCAAAGGACCTCGGTGATGCTACAATTTTCTCAACCCTAGACTTGAAGAGCGGATATTGGCAGATCCCACTTGCCACGGAGTCACGTGAATTCACGGCCTTCACGACATCCAGCGGTGGCAAGTATCAATTCAGGGTTATGCGTTTTGGCTTGAAGAATGCACCTGGTACATTTCAGACTGAGATGCGTCATGTGTTTGCGAATCACTTGGGCCAATTTGCAATAGCCTACTTGGATGACATCATTATTTTCTCGAGGAACTGAGAACAGCATCTTTTTCATTTGGCACTCGTCTTTGAGAGACGGAATATTTACTGGCTGACCTGCTCTCCGCAAAAATGTAAGTTCGGTCAGACCAGTCTGCCGTACCTTGGACACAAGCAATTCTAAAAGCAGAACCACCTCGTACACGTAAAGGATTGTCTTCCCTGCTCGGTACCATGAACTCGCTTCATAAGTATATTCCCCATTACTCAGAGACGTTAGCAGAAATGACGGATTTGCCGACACTCAAGCGTCCCTACAGATGGAACACCAACGTCCAAATGGCACTCGAAGCCGTCGAAGAAGCCTTCCGTCACCACCAAGTTCTCAACCGACCAAATCCATCCCTCCCTGTTGGCCTCAAAACAGAAGCAAGTGCCTGAGGAATGGGTGCTGTCTTGATGCAGATAGGTCTTGAAGGAAAGCGTAGGATTATTACGTACGCAAGTGCAAAATTTTTACCGACGCAGTCAGCCTACCACTACAACGAGCAAGAGGGCCTCACCATCGTTTGGTCGATAACCCACTTCTGGCCCTATCTGGAGAATCGAAGTTTTCTTCTTCGCACCGACAGCAAGACCTTGACGTGGCTGGACCGACGAAAGGACGCGCGAAACAAATTAACGAGATGGCATCTCTTCCTTAGCCGATATAGCTTCGATATTGAGCACTGGCCTGGGAAACAGAATAAACTACCCGACGCGTTATCTCGTCACCTCGACCCTGAAACGCCCTTACCTGGAGAACTCGATCTGGAGTCGATGGTGCCACCTACTTATTCCAGCAGCCAGGGAAAACTCATGGATTGCATCAAAGTTCTTCACGCTACAAATATTCCGTCACTCTTCGAAGATATTTCCTTTGCTCAGCTGGACGATTCGAACCTCAGCATACAAATGAAACAATGGATCAAAATCGAAAATCAACAACGACGCACACTGGAGGATCGATTCTTCCAAAACGATCGCCTGGATTCAAACGGGCTCTGCCGTATGGCAACAAATTTCTCAAACTGTCTTCTTCCGGTTCCAAAGACTGAGATGCGATCGCTGTGGATCTGATGGGGCCTCATCTGCGCATCGGTAAAAAGAAAAATTTTATTTTTGTGGTCACATACATGTTTTTATGATTGACAGAAGCTTCCCCATTGGGCTCCGCAAGAGCCTTGAACATTACAAAACTTCTGAAGGAAGAAGTTTTTCCACTCTGGGGATACCCTCTTCGAATTTTACGCGCTAATGGGACACAGTTTACAGGACACGTGTGAGCCACGGTTTGACAGCGATGGGACTGTTGGAGATCGGATAATCACTAACAATCATCGATTATCTGACAAGGTAGCCGGTTACAACGCAGCTTTGGAGCATCGATAACTTGAACCGTAACAAATCTCGCGACATGTTCCTGGAGATGTGTGCTACATCCAAAAATATGGATACGAGCACAAAGTTCACGCAAGGAACCTTTGGCCAGCAACTCTGCCCAAACAGCTACTTTCCACGGAGGACAGCGAGCAACTGCTTCCTTCATCAAATATTCTAGAACAGCACAAGTAGCTTCCACTCGAGGTTGGTAAAAAGCCACCTTTCAACAACGAGTTCCTCTCTGACTCCGACGATGAGGAACGACCGTTGACTGCTACGCCCGAAGCTCTATGTATCGGCTCGATAGAGCTCTTCCAGTACAAGCTGAGGACATCCGTGCACCAAGCCCGTCGGACCTACAGCTTTCATCAATTTCCGTACGCTCAGCACCCGCTACGTCCGTAGCCTCACGTACCGGCGAAGAGCCGTACGGAACTCTGCTCGTATGAGCAAACCACAGGATAGTTGGGAATAGTCGTCCACTGGATTGAGGTGATCTACCACGTCATCCAACTGCCGCACAGCATCTGAGTGGTGTCACTGCACAGATGCACCCTTCAATTCATACACTCGAAGAGGATCCTGAACATCTACAGTACGCCAGGAGGTGTTAAAAGTTACGCAGGCTGCGACCTGCAGACTACCGAGATGCACGACCTTATGTACGTAGAATAATACAACGTGAGTAGGACCGATAGATATTAAGGTAAGACATAATAGACAAGGCAAGCAAGGATCTATCCGGAAGAGGGCAAATTGGTATACGTTCCAAAACGTAAAACCTTAAGGAGACTCAAGAAACCCCTAAGTTTCTTATCCATGCAGCAATTATGAGCTGTAGTATTGAAATTAAAAACTTTCTGATTCTCGCCTCGATGATCCTTGCCACTCCTATCTTTATTGTGTCCTGGGTACCAGGGTCCCTGTCGACTACGGTGTTAGAGTATATAGATATAAATTTTTCCGAGTACTAAATAGTTCGCGAATAGAATATGATATAAGTGACAAGTTAATCAACACTCAGAACATTTACGAAACGTTTGTAATTTTTAGTAGTTATACATAAATAGTGATTTGTTTATTTGCAATTTTGATATTATTACCAGCATCGCAACGTTCTGCAAACTCGATATTCATTATATCTCAACATTTCCGACATTTGCTAATGAAAAACGCAGGCTTATGGATGTAAAAACACATTTCACAATCACACTGTGCCAAAAAAGTATGGTATGCAACTTGTGCGTGCGATTTAATCACTTGTGATAATTGCGTCATAATTGTGCCTGGCTTCGCGGAGCACTCGAAACGTAATCACCACGCATGTGTAAAATCCGCTTTTACGCACATGTTGCGTAATCCTAATCTTATGAACAATATGCCGATACAATCGCGTTTTGCAAAATTATGTTTCATATTTAGTTCCTGGAAAAACAACCATATAATTTTTTTGAGATCTCAGGAATTATTGCGGATTCAAGCGATTTTGGGTTTATATCGAGTCATATGTGGCAAGACTCTTATGCGCATGCCTGTCTTGCGGCATGTCTCTTTTGTGGCAAGTCTCTCCTGCGCCTTTTCTCCTGAGAAGATTGGCGATTTTGTGACAAGTCTCTTGAGCCAAATCGTCTTTCTGCGGCATCTCTCACCAGCGGAAGTGACATAAGTACGGCATCTCTCCCCAACAGAAAATCCGAAGTCTTGTTCCAAAACAACTGGGCGGAAGACTGGTCATGGAAATAATGTAGGTCACATTACCTCAAAATGGAAAATGGGGTCATGGAAATAATGGAGGTGATATACTATCCTCTTTTCCCAAGTTTCGTCACATAATCTCGAAATGGTGAATGGGATAATAGAAATAATGTAGGCAAATACCTTCCTCTAGTACCAAGTATCGTGGGGGCTGGAAAGACACGCCTGTGACTAGGGTTGGGAATGATGTAGGTCACATAACCTCTAAATGGTAAATTGGGTCATGGAGATAATGAAGGTGACATACCTTCCTCTTTTTCCAAGTTCCTTGAGGGCGGAGAAACACTCCTGTGACTGGGATTGGGAATAATGTAGGTCACACAACATCCCAATCGTAAGTCCTGTTATGCTGGGGACTTGCCGCACTTTTGCCACTTTCGAGGGTGAGAGATGCCGCGGAGAGACAATTCGGTTCGAGGGACTTGCCACGAAATCGCCAATCTTCTTTGAAGAGATAGCGCGAGAGAGACTTGCTACATGCGACTCGATATGGCCCCGAAATTGTCATGTCGAATTTCAGTGGCCTATATGATTTTTGTAGCTATATTTCTTATAACCTTCCATGGGAATACATTTCACAAAATAATGAATATCATAATTACGACTTTCACGCGTCATCGCTGTTTAACTGTCTAACCTGAAAGATTTTTTTCTGTGAATTTTTCGTTATTCCATCAAGGTAATGTTTCCAAACTCTACTCCTTGATTTCTAAGTAGAACTCCAGCAAGTAGAGGATTTACATTGTTCCTGTTACCTACCATTTTCGATAGCACCGAGTTAAAATATCTACGTATGCGAAGTTTCAAGAAAATCGAAGGAAAAATAAGACATACGTTTTTTACTAGGGGTGGGCATAAAATTTCCATCTTGCTCGTGAAATATCTTGAAAACTTCTAGTTGTAGACAAAAATTGATGTAACATGAAACAAAAATTTATGAAATTTAAAATTGGGAAAAAACCGAATTTGAATTTCTATTCAACGTTCAACGAATAGGTTAATATCTGTTATACCTATAAATTAGAATGGAAAACAAGAATCCAACGTTTTGACATGGACCCTTAAATGTATTGATTGAAATTTCAAAAAACAACATGAAAATAATATGGAAGGGAGATGAATTAAGATGCTTCCTCAAATACCCCTTTCTTTTACTTTTGCATATTTTGGCTTTTTTAATGTTCTTATTTTCATATCAAAACATGATAACAACCAAAATATCTATCAACGTTTTGGTGTTGACTTAGCACCCTTATCAGGGTAAGAAATCTCCTAAAAGGTAAAAAACCTCGAGAAACCCAGAATGCTCTCTCCCTGGAATTCCACTGAAGACTTGTAACTCGGAACCAGACAAACAAGACTCAAAGTCTTCAGTGACTTCTCAGGGAGAGAGAGCATTCTAGGTTCCTCATGACTCTTGACCTGCTATGATATTTCTCACCTCCGAAGGAATTTTGAGTGAGTGCTAAAACTTAGATATATATTTCGAATGTTATTGTAGCTTGTTTTTAAAATATTTGAAAAAAAGAGACGAATCTTCATGCGGTTTTTCGAAATATCAATTGATAAATTCAAAAATGTTTGTCCGGATTCGGCCATTGGATTCTTCTTTTTGATCCTGTAACAGAATAGTTACGCCCGAGGAACCGTCCGAGGAGCCCCGCTGCTTCAGTCTTGGCTCGTTCGCCCCACCGCGTATTGCTTTCCTCTTGCTTGCGACCCCTTAGTGCTGTGCCCTGGACGTGCCCTACCTGCTTCGACGTCCTGGGTCTCGTTGGGGAAGCTGTTTTCGACACTTGCACCAGCTACTCTCGTAGGCCGTCATCGTACCGGTTCTGCGGCTAACCTGCTCAGCCTAACTACCTCCGCGGGTCGGCACTCGCCGACAATGTTAGCTTCAATAAACCCGCATTTTTTATTTTTACACCTTGGCTTTTTATTGTGTCTACACCATTTCTCAGTATCCAGATCCCCTTTTCCTCCCCACGATATTACCTCCATAATACCTGGTGCCCAACGTGGGGCGCCAGGCATTACGGAGGTGATGTCAGAGGGAGGAAATGGATCGGTGCGCTGAGAGAAATTAGAACAAAGTTAATAGGCAAGAACAAAGTTGATAGGCAGCGATCTAGAATGATTTATTCCACCTTTATTTCGACTTACACGTAGTTGGAAGATAGGACGTGGCAGGGTACGGCGAAGTTCCTGGAGGATCGGTCCAGGGTGGCGGGTGGCCTTGATGAAGGCCGGTGTTAAGAAGAAGCTTTCCCAGGAAGTAGACGGGGAGAGGCCGGGAGAGTTCAAAAGCGTAGACCGTGGCACGAGCAAGCTAAGACTGAGTGAGGCGGCGAGCGAAGGTCCGATACTTGAAGACTTGGGACCACCACTCGGGCGGCTCTGCCTGTCCTCGGGTACGACCCAGCAACCCCTTCATGCAGGGCCGTGCTGAGTTACCGTCCTTACCTAACATTTCTGTTACAATCCTTATTTCTACGAGTTGCAGATATTAAGGAAGGAATATGTATATTCTGAGTAAGCATACAATTTTTGGGAACATTATTTTCCCCTATTTATCCTAGCGATAAACGTGAAAACCATGATTTCCTTTCCATAAGAATATAATTAGCATCAAATTTTACTATGATTTTGGTAATCAGCTTGTCAAAGTACATAAGTATGCAAAGTTCAGGAAAATCGGAAGTAAGGTCCATCTGGTACTAGAACCGCATTTATTTTTATTAATTCTTCACGTTATTAAATGATTTCATCATTGAGATCGAAAAGACCTGTGAGGAATAAAAATAAGTGGGTTTATGAGAAGAACTTGTTTCTAATTTTTCATACTTTCCCGAAACTTAGATAAACTCTTATGCCAATTTTGAATGTATGTGCTCTTATATTACTCCGGAGAAATGGAAGCATTAAATCGAATTAACCGATGTTCACATTTTTCAAAAGTGACCATCACGTAAGAATAAGGCGGTTTGAACAAGATAATTGTTTCTCAAGGAGCGTCTCATCATCAGCTTTAAAAAAGTAATTTTTAGAAAGAATTAAACAATCCGAATATGTTTGTTCGAATGCAATGCTTTGTATCCTGGTCCAAATTAAAGATTCTGACTAGTTATTCTGGACATTCTGAAGTATCGAAGATATGATTCCTCCAGTTGCCGGATGATTCAGGGAGGAATGATCATAAGAAAACCTCTAATTCCTTTTTATTGATGTATTTGTTCAGCATCTAGTGATCTCATAAAATTGAAGCAAAAAGTTTGCATAATTTTTTTTCACAAAGATTAGGAGCGCAGAATTGTATGAACTTGATTCTTCTTATCATTATTGAATTTGATTCTTATAATCTGCAGGTATAGTAAATATGTTTTATAGGTATAACACAAACACTCTTAGGAGAAAAATCATCTATATTGGACTTTTCCCGATTATAAAGTACCTCCAGTCGGAGTTCACAATATACCTACTAAACATTATTCATTCCCAACACCTTGATCAAACATTAAAAATTATTATCAAATGTCTGGTGACATAAGAATATCATGTATTGTATAATCATCAACTTTTAAGAGCTAATGTAACTTATATCGAATTTTAAATCAATTGCAGATGACCCCTTAATCGTTCCGAATGGATAGAAAACTCATAAAATTCAAGTCTTCTTTCATTTATGGTGTGTTCGAGCGACTTTGTGATGTTGATCCTGGTGGTACATTGTTGTCGTTTGATGGTGGAGGAATTATTATTGCTTGAATAGTATAATGAGGTTTTTTATCATATGGAATATTCTCGTCAGAACCCGGTAAGAATACCCTTTTATCACGCAAGTTTATTCGAATTTGCAAATTCTCATAATCAATCATGCGGCATAAACGCTGTTTATGGTCGACTACTCCAATGATGTAATCCACATCGTGGATGCTAGTTATTCCCGGGATTTGATCTATTGAGCTTAGTCGCCGTACTCCTAAGGTAACTTCTGATCCTACTTCTAATGGGATTTCAGCCCCACGCTTCGATATGTAACGTATAAGTCTAATTTTATACAAAGGCGTCGCATGAGGTTGTATCCTTGGGGCCGGGAATATTCCTAGCACTTTTCCTATCCATGAAGCCTGTGAACTCAAATCTGTAAGAAGACATAGAAACAGATGGAATAAAATACCTGAGAAATGAAAAACTGTTTTGTAGGAAGCATAAAACTTATTAAAAAAAACTGAGGAATAAAAAAAATCTATTATAGTGAAAAATTCGCTACTTGAATTGGTAATTGAGTGTTTAACGGATGATATAGTAATATTTGAGACTTTTGGGGGTGCTTTCCAAGTACTCAAGGCATAATTAAGGGAAAGTTTTGGCAAGTCTTTCCTGAAAAAGCCTAATTTCTCATTTTTCACCATATGAGCGTCCGGATGCAAAAAGGGGATACGCGTGGATTTCGGCGAATAACTATTGTCCAAGAAATCAAATTTTTCAAATGTCTCAAAATTCGATTTTGATGAATGATATTCGTAGAGAATTTTAAAGCGCGTCTTTTTTGTAGTAGAAGTAAGTTTGTTCGTTTTTTTGCTTTTGAGTGATTCAAGTAAAACAGGGTTTTTCGCTGGAAAAAATTTTAGTACATTTTTGCGTTCAACTCGCCAGATCTTCGCTGGGAATAATTATTATTGCTTGAAATTTCTTCATGACATGGTTCAACATGTTTTACGACTGTAAGGGTGTTCAAGAACATCAAAAATCATTTCAGGGCCATGTAATGG
>WSXT02074671.1:0-12185 GCA_011762715.2 Neuroterus valhalla
GGTCAAAATGAGTGAAAAAAGTACGCCTCATGCACATCTTTACCGCGCGTCAATCGTATAAAAAAATAACATCTGCAAATTGTAAACTCAAGAGGCTCAAAACAGACCACCCTAAAGCTCCAAACCTTCTAACATTCTCATGTAATTGAATCACCCTGAAGCTCAAAAACTCCAAACCTTCTCATGTAATTTAACGACCAAAAATCGGCCCTTTTCTTCCTTAAATTTTCGGTCCCTGATTTGACTGCTTTTCAAGATTCCAGTAAAAGTCACAAGAACCACTTGAAGCAAAGCCACATACGTGTTTGAGATAAACTGAGCGAGTGGCCCGCATTACGCTACATCGACCCTTCTTGCTGAGTACACGGAAATTTAGGTCCGGTTTCGGTCGTCTCAAGTATTTCAGGGAGATCATCGCCGAACGACTTTCCAACCCTAGCGACTAATAGGGCGTGACTTGTAACTGCGTGGGCCTTCGCGAAAGAAAGAGGAAAATCTGTAGGGGATTGTTTCAGCGAATGTGATTGGCTAAACGGGGGTAGATCGTCGCCCTCGCCTCGAGCGGGCCCAGCGGCGACACGAAACAGCAGCGACCAAAACCGTGGTCATAATCAGTTTCTCGTTGACTTCGGATTTGTTTACTTCGCTCCTCTTTCTTGAAATTGAAAAACAGGCTTAGAGATTGTAGGATTAGAATCTTGCGGTTCGGACGAGTTTTCGATTCTTCTGTACACGCAACAGGATAATTTTGTTAGTGCGTCGTGCGCGCGCATCTATAGCCAAGTGCAAAAATTCTGTATCATTCGATTCCTCTCGGCATGAAGACTAGAAGAAGGATTGTCAACAATCTGCGGCGGCGGTCCCAAAAAATCTACGGCAATTTCGTCAAAGTTTTCGGCCGTGCGGTGGCGCCGCAATGGGTAGTGTCTGGTTTTGCTATGTTCCTTTGCCGCAAGGAGGGGAGCGGCGGCCATCTTGGTTCAGACACTATGACGAAATCTCCTAACGATCCTCAAACATTACGTTGATACTCCTCCTTAAAGTCTCCATGCCTCTCGGTAAAAAAGCTTTACATAACCTTCCTTTTAGTAAAAAACAGTAAGCTATAGATGCGCTTGCACGAGAAAAAGATTTTCAATCATCAGAGGAAGTAGTGCGAAGAACTATAAATAGAATAAAATCTTTAAATCAGTCGTCAAATCGTCCAATCATCAAATCTATCAATGCTCTATCTAGCCCGCTTCTGTTCCCGAGAAACTCGCATCAAGAAGACTATCAACTGTTTTGTCTCAAAGGGAATTTTGGAAACCGAGAGAGTTGTGACAGCAGATGACGCTTATGAAAGTTCAAATTCAACAAAGAAGCGCCCTAAAATTCTTTGTTACGAAAAAGTAAGTAACAAGACTGTAAAGATATTCACCTCTTGCCCCGTCAGTGGAAGGTTCAAAAGAGTATTAGAAATTATGGATGAACCTAAGAGATCCGCGAAGACCCATCCTCTAAAAGAATCAAAAATAAAGAAATTGTTCACCGCTTGATGAATTTGCAAAAGACAAAAAAGTACAGCAAAAAAATGCGAAAGAGATTCCTGTTCAGCACGCCATTATCCGTTCGGCCGATCATATTCACACTGCAACTGAGCACCTTACAGCCCTTATGAAGTTGGAGGTGGAACTTTTGAAGAAACGATTGACAGAAAAAGATGGAAAACGTCCAAACCATGTACCGTTTGTAGAAGGCGATGCTTCATTCAATCTGTTTCGCCATCAATGGCTGCAGCTCATCGAACACGATCAGAGCGATTTATTTTGCGAATCTCTAGATGTAATGGAGCGATTTGAATGTGTGCAATAACAGTATTCTACATTCTCTGGTATTCTACTATTTCTTACCGATTTGGAGTATTTAAAAAATACTCCAAGAATGTTATTGTTATAGGAAATATATTGAGCCATTTTCCATTTGAGGAAGGGTGCGAGATAAATTAAAATGTAGAAGCTGCAAAATCACCCATACCAACGAAGGATACTAGTTTGCTGAACGAGCACTAACTTGTTTTGAGGGATGCGTGGCAAAAAGTTCCAGAGGAAAACTGCAAAGACTATTACGTTGCATTGAGAAAATCAATTCTTGAGGAAAAGTCTACTGAATAGCAAAATTTTCCTCCGCTCGATTTTTTTAATATTTAGAAACATAATTTTTTAAATTTGTATCCAACTCTGAACGAATGTTTTCCGCAATCTCACAAATGAAAAGACTAACTGGTTTCGTTTCAAAATGGAAATATGCTCCTGTTTGTTCTACGAAATATTATTATCCTTTGTTATTTGATTGCATTAACTATCTCAATCGCTTTATTACATTCCAACCTCGATAAGTGAGGCAATTCTGATTTCGCGAACTCGCCTCATAATGCAAAATGCATTGAATGCTTTTGGTAACTCAGAAAATTTATCAGTCAATTCGTCTTTGTTGTCTTGATTGTAAAGAGATCTATTGACTAAATGTTTCACTTCGGAATAGAAATAAGTTCCTGATTGTTCTACATTATTCGATGCATCATTAGATCGTGGGTGTACGGTGGGTGGAGAATTGTCAATTGAAAATCATAAGCAAGAGAGTCTTATAGCTTTGAGAAATATGTATGTCTCAGTATAGGATGCAGGAAATGCTGAGTCAGTAGGATGGACAAAAAACTTGATACATCCTTTCCGGGATGCATCTTTTGTTTATCGAGGAAGTGAGAAAACAGAAAACTTGTATCTGAGAAAAATAAGGAGATGCAGGCAAAATGCATGAAACTTCAACGGATGCAAAAAACGAGGTTGGTTTAATGAAAGCAGGAAACGATTCTCCAGTACAGTTATAATCTGGAAAATCTCGCATCAACCGTGTTTAGTTCTCTTATAGCGTATGCAAGCGAAAAATGACAGAGTACAAGTGATGAAAACGATCCTGAAAAAGAAAATCGCATTTCTTTCACATGTGAAGAAGTAATGAAGAAATAAGCGGAGCAATGGGAAAAAGTTAGCACCAATTAGCACAAGTGAGGAGCAACGAGGGAGCATTATGGAATCAGAGGACAGTGACATATATTAGTCATCAGTAGTTTTATTCTGTGCAATACAGTTAAAAATACAATAATTATTTCAGGGCGAATAAAATTCTTGTATAAAACATGAGCGGGTTTTTTTCTTTACAGTCAGTTTCATGCAGTGTTTGCTCAGCTTCTTATCAAAATTGAAATAAATTGTCATTTCGGTCTCCTAGTACTTTGCACGATTGTTGGTCAAGGAATTATTGCACCGTGTCATGAAAATAATTGTACGTGTCTAGACATAAAATTTTGCTTGGAACAATCCAAGCAATCCTTCCTCGATTGAGTGGTTCAATTAAAAACTTTAAAATGTGCTTTTGTATGGATGAGCATATTGTGAGATTCACGAAACAAGTGAATAAGTATGTTTCCATAATATTCCTGTACGGTTTGCCTATTTTCATGCTCAGATTCAGCTTTGCAACCACACAAAAGTCGTCATTATAGTTGGTCATTGAGCTGATAGATTTGGCCATGCAATAAACCTTTAAATCGTTGTGACGTGGGCTAGCATCTCGCAACCACTGGTAGAAAGTTTTTCGGTTGGAAAGCATACGAAAAATGGAATCGAGCCTCACTCTATGGAACATGGAACGGATTTCAAACTTCACGTACCAAGTAATATGTCGCACGGTATCACGGTGATTGAAGGTAAACAGAAGCTTGATTTAAGAGGAGATACAACTGGATTGTTATCCCAGCGATTTTCGATGATGAAGGCATTGATCACTTTGTTATCCCAGAGGCAAGAGAGCTTCTTCGACTTACAATTATATACGGTCGACGCTGATTTCAGTTAGCACGAACCTTAGAGGTCGATTAATTCCAACCCTTCCCATAAATTTGGAGGAAACTCAATGCATAATCAGCGATTTGAAGTTGAAAACTAGATTTGGGGAGGATTTTGTAATTTTAAATAGTAAGATGGATAATTTTTAATTTTAACAACTGAGAAAAATTTAGAATTGTTGATTCTCTAAAATTATTAGTATGTTGACGATACATTCGATTACTGTGCGAAATTTTTTATCTAAATCAGGAAATGTGTGGTTTAGAGTCACTTGGCAAAGAATCGTCTTTCGAAATTCCTCAGCAATCACGGTCTTATGGATACAGAGTATCTATCGGAAAGGCGGCTAGGCGCTCAATCGATTTTAAGTTTCAAATGTAAGGTGTGCAAGAAAATATCCGAGTTTTCTACGGAGGATGATGAGAAAAAAAGATGCCTAAATGACCATCAATAAAACGATAGTGAGAGGGAAGATTGGCATCGAGGCATGATATACGCAGCTGACAAAGTTCATGGCAAGCTTGGATGTTCCCTGCAAGTCAAGCAAAACCTATAAAAAAAGTGAGCAAAAAGCAGCGTCAGCCATCTACGATGCAGCTATTCTTCCAATGATCGAAGCTGCTGCGAAAGAAGTCCGCATTAGAAGAAAACGGCACATTGGCACCGATGGTATAGCAATGTTTACTGTTTTTGCAGATGGTCAGTGGTGCAAACGGAGTTATCGCACCAATAATGATTCCTTATCACAAGTAGCATAATATACTCTATTAGCATAAAACTATATTAATATATGCATACGTATCTCTCAGGCCTTCATAATAGGCTTCCACACCAAAAAAGTGCTATCCATTGGAATCAGAAATCGGTACTGTTCCGTGTGCGTACTCGCAAAACACCAGTGAAGAGAAACAACACAGCACAAATCTTTTTTGAACTTGAACAAGAGCGCTACCAGCATGGAAGCCGACATTAGAGCCGAAGGATTTCGACAAAGCATTTCTATGCATGGATCAAAGCATTATCAATTGGTAGGTAAGTCGTTTGCTACTTCACACAACACATTTTCTAACCCAGTATGAAGGATAATAAAACTCTACTGTGTTTGTTTCTTCACTTTGGCAGGCAATGGTGACAGTAGCGTGCATAAAAGACTTTTGCAAGTCGATCCATATGGTCCGACGTTTTTAATTGCAAGAAATGAATGTACAAATCATTTGCTGAGGATTTACTGCAACAAGCTGAGGGATATTACCACAAAAATGAAGTATCCAGTGGACGCAAGAAAACATTTGTTGGACAACCCTCTGAGATGTCGACGTGCGGTTGTGATGGCTATGAAACATCGGCAAAATCAAGGAGGTGTAGAGAAAAAGCGGATCCAGGATCTCAGAAATGGCATGGAAAAACAGCATCCATACATTTTTGGAGATCACGTAAAATTTTGAAGATATTTTCGCACTGGGACAAACGAAGCAGAAATCAGTTGGATACAAAAATTGAAAGCATATAATGGCACTGACGATTCAGATTGCAGGACATGTATGCGAATAGATCAATAGATCATTTCAGAGGTTCGTATGCGAAAGTACTGTGGTGTCGTACAACAACAACGGCAAATTCTTCCGGAAAGTACACAAAATGATGGAAAATAATAATAGTCTGCGAAAACATACAAAAGGCAAGATGTCAAAATGCAAATGAGAAGCATAGACTGCGCAGACAAACAGAGATTCGGAAGAAGACAAAAAGTTTTGTGGGTCCCGACGAGCACTATGGAAATGTAGAAGGAGAGGATATGTCACCCAGGAAATTCTGAAGAAGAACTGAGAGAAATTGAAGAATCAACAGTTCAGCCAGCAGGTAGCCATGAATGGATGATGGGAAGAAAAATTCAGACGACACCTTCTTTGCTTGGCAGAATTTGCAAAATGAAGTCAACCACTTCCTGGAAAAATAGCATCTACAAAATTCTGTACTCAGATTTGCAAACGAAGGATATGAAGCATGGAATTAAAATGGAACCTATTGCAAGAGCGTTACTTTCTGAAAGAGAAAAACTGAAAATAACAAACTGTGGTCTGTTTGTGGATGAGGAACAACAATTCTTCGCTGCCAGTCCAGGTTTGTTTCATATTCATATTGATATGCATAAAAATATAAGAACTGAATAACTTGACTCATTTTATTGCTGTTTCCCTTATGTAGATGGACTTGTAGGAGATGACGCATTAATTGAAATAAAATGTCTATCTTCTGATGACAACTACGAAAATCCTATTGAAGCAATCCCAAATGAGAAAGTGAAATTATTCAATATCAAAATTTATGTTTTACGATTGTAGAATCGTTAAACAACTAACAATTTTTCAGTAACTCTCAATTGTTTTCCAGTTGAACTACTGTGACATTGTTGACATTGTTGACCGGAAACCGTTAGTAACCGAAGATTTTTGGGAGATGAAATAAAGAAACATCTTGGAAGGTAATCTGTTCAAAAAATCGCAGCAAAAAATGCAGAACCCCCTACCTCCTGCGGATTTAGAGAGCAATACGGAAGAAGATAAAGGTTAGGTCGCGCCGAAGGGGAAAGAAGCAAGTAGTGATCCTTAAACAAAGGGGAGGGGGAGCGAACAATTTGTCTACCAAGGAAGAAACTTTTTTAAATTTCTTCCGGAGACACCTGCGCCATTCCACCATTTCGGAAGAAACAGTCCATATTTCAAGTGAATGATACACACTTTGAATCGAGTACTCTTGCATGCGAATTTGGTGCATATGTTCCTACGATGAGGAAATGGATACCACTCCAGCATTTGATGAGGGAGGGAATCGTTCTCGGAAATCTCCAGCAGTCCGAAGAAGAAACGACCGTCGATAAGCGCAGCATAGAGCGCAGAAAAGTAATGCGTTCGATAAACAACAGGAGAACCTACTCATTAACCAGCTAATGTTTAGCATCGAACATCAAATCGATCAATCAGAAGGTATTTTAATGATCACAACCCTTTACAGGTTACGATCTGGGGAGCCAACATTTCTGTTGCCGCTTGGTGTCGTCAAAAGGATGATGATGATGAGGGAGATTTCCCAATTCTTTTGAATCCCAATAACTTCATGCCATCTGAGATTACCATCGATTGCTCAGCTCAGACAGGACGTTGGTTTGGTTCAGGATCTTCTAACCGCTGTTGGGAAGAAGTATCCGAAATACCTTTCGGAATCACCGATAGACTATAAAAGCTTAGTGTAACGTGTTTGGAAGTGTACACTGCCGCGGCTTAACTCTCTTAAAAATGAAAATACATTTCGGAAGAAGGTATCCATATTCTTTAAACCTTCCCCGTGGGGCCTTCAAAACAAAAATGGGCGAACTTGAGTTAGCGGAGAATCCAGAACGTAGAATTTCTAGTAGTGCAACCACTACACTAGACAGCGAGGAACCGAGCCTTCGCCGAAAATCCGTTGAGTGCTCATCTGCACAGCACTTGCTATTTCACGGGCAGGTAAGCCACAAACAGAGGTAGAAAATTAAATTATTCCAATTTGTGCCGAAGTCAATCGAATTTATTGGGTAAAGGAAATAGGCCGAAATAATTTTTAAATTTCACACTCCGTGCAAACAATAGACAGGCGAATTCCGGAAATGAGTGATGACATACGCAGTCAGTTAAAAAAGGATCTACAATGTAGTGAAATGTTTGCCATCCAGGCGGACGGCTCAACCGATGTTAGTAATATAGAACAGTTTTTGGGATTCTTTCGTTTCATTAGCAAAAAAAAAACATTGAAGAGTGGATACTTTTATACAAAGGTATGGAGGGACGGGCAACCGGAAACTTACTTTTGCAAGGAATGCTTGAAGAAACAGATTGTTTTGAGATTGATTGGACGAAATGCGTAGCTATTCCTTCCGACGGTGCTAGCTCAGTGTGCAGAAAGAATGTAGGAATCGTGAAATATCACACAGAAGTGAGACAGCTATCAAAAGGCAATGTTCTTAATCATATCGTAATTTTGAAGAATAAAGTCTACATTTTTTTAAATCAATGCCAGAGTACGTTTACTCTGAACTTTGACGAACCACTCTGGGTTATGAAACACTCATATTTAGCTGATATTTTAGGGCATTCAAATTATTTAAATGTAAATACGCAACGTGCGTGTACCGTAATCATTTCAGTTCAGATTTCTGTAGAAAGCTTCCTTATTAATATTGATTATTGGATCACGAATATTGATTGCAATAAGTACGAAGAATTTCCTATGGTTGCTGAATCTTTAGAAGAGAATAAAATGGACGCGGAAACGAAGGCCTCTCCTACTGAACATTTGGTTTGTTCAAAAAAAATCTCTGCGAATTTTTACCCTCTAGAAGGAAGTAAAAGGGGTACTGCAAGTGTTTTTATACACTGCCAGCTGGTCGGTTGAGGAGGGCGCGCACGCGCGTAAGAGGTCTCTCGCCTCGTGACATCACTAGCATATGACGTGATGTTCATGTGAAGAGTTCTGTCTCGTTACAATTTTTTTGGGTACTTGAAATTGGTTCCTCCCCTTTAAATATAAGTAATAAGTTAACTAATATCATTTATGATTTTTTGGAATCGTCGCTCGTTCCTCACAGTCAGCAGAAGCTACAGATAACTCCATATCGCCTCCAACATCTAACTCATATTCAGCTTTACAACCCCACTAGAGTCGTCATCATAGCTGGTCATTGGGCTGATAAACTTGGCCATGCAATACATCCTTTAATCGTTGTACCGTGGGCTAGCATTTTTCAACCATCGGTCGAAATTTTTTTTGTTGGAGAGCATACGAAAAATGAAATCGAGCCTTGCACAATACAACCTAGAAAGAATGTACAAGCGATTTGATCGTAAAGACATTGATGACTTCGCCATTCCGAAGGCAGAAGAGTTTCTTCGACTTAGATACGGTGGACGGTCAAATATCTATAAAAAGAATACAATAGAGGCATTACGATGCGTGCAGGGCTTGAGTGCCAGCGTCATGAGCGTACCGTTGTACTCAAGCCTTATTTTCATGGATAAGAAATTCTAGGTCCACTTTTAAATTAAATGATCTCATAGGGGAAATTCTAGGTTTCATTTTAAGATGAAAAAAAATATAATTTTTAAAACGTGTAGATTTTCGAACGAATTCAAAAATATCTTTTGACCTCATTTCTGAAGGAACATTTTATTTATCTGAAAAACGCACAGAACCATTAAAACGTCGTAAGCGATCCCATCGAAAATGTACCGGACAAAATATTTTCAGTGGCCATTAGAAAAGTTAAAAATCACCGGAGTAGACAGTATACACAAAAATCTCAAAAATTTCACCCCTCCTGCAATGGAGTTTCCTCCAAACAACAACGTTTTTTGCCTGTTAACTACTATCCAATAGCAAGACACTAGGCAGACGCCAGAAGAAGCAAGAGCAAGTGATGCGGAATTCACGAACAAACGATGTCAGCGTTTTTTTCTGATCGTGAAAAAAGTTGGCAGAAACACAATCACAAACTACTATGAAAATACAATAATTGAACATCAACACTGGACCAAGCCTACGAGACATGCATGGAAAATAACTGATACTTCTTGGCACTGCCTGTGTCTCCTACTCGAGGGCGTGCTCAGCACGGAGTAACAATAAGGAGAATGATCACACTAGTACAAAGTGCCTTGATTTTTGACGGCGGTGACTGCACCCCAAGTGCCAGACCAAGAAGACAAGAGACAGGAGAGGTGACAGCTGTTGTGGGGGTGAGGCCAAGAACGTCTGCAGAGAGGGTGGTCTATCCGCTTTGATACATGGCGCAAAGAACGTTTTTCGGCCTTCTGCACACATCAATGCGTGTGTTGGTGAAACAGTACAAGAGACTTGCCAATGTGCATGGATGCGCAGAAGCTCAACGCGCCATGTACAACTTAAAGTCCCACCTTCTATGCCGATGTATTTGAACTCATCCACGTGCATTGGAAAGTATACGGAGTACCTCTCCTGTTTCTAGTCTTCTTGTGTCAGACTCAGACTTTTAGAGCCAGGAACCCGGAGTAGTGGCGCATGCGCACTAGGACAAACTATCCCATTCTCCCGTGTAAAGTGGGCGAGCACAGTGGCACTTACTTCCACATTTCTTACAGAAGGAACTGAGATAGTAAATCACATTGCGGCACTATTTGCGGGTGCTGGCTCTAAAAGCCTGAACCTGGCACTTTAGTTTAATTCATCGCTGTCAAAACGCGTGTATAGAGATCGATCTCCTTATTAATACTCAATGGTGCTCAGGCGTAATCGATGCAGTCAACCTGAATTGAACGGCTGGATTCCAAAACAGCCTCTACGCTCGGGCTAGTAGGCAAGGGAGGGGATACCGCAATGCGCGAAGATTTTTCCGTGCCTACGGAAAGATCTACGCGTATCGCGGTATCCCCTCCTTTGTCTACTAGCCCGAGAGTAGAGACTGTTGTGGAATCAAGCCGTTCAATTATTTGCTTCAGTCGTCTTCGGACTACAGGAGGAGAGGTTGAGAAGCCTTTCATCTCCATCAATCTTTAGACTTTCTTCACGTTTTCCCCACTATTTCCACTATGATGTGAGAAGCTATGGTCCCGCCATTTGGCGGTACGAGATACGTCTGAGCAAAGTGTCATACGACAACCTACATTTTGTTCTTTATCACCAAAACGCAGCACGCTATCTCACCATCGCATAAGAATGCTACGCTCGAAGTTATTCGGCGTCATGTTTGAGAGCGACGTTTTTCACGTTTCTAACAGTGAAACAATGAGAAGCTTATAAGAATAATGGTACTATTACATGGGGTAATTTGTGAAGATCATTCTCTATCATTAAATAAGAATCATGCATTTCAAAGTATGCATTCATCATTACCGCGCCCGTTCATGCTTGACTTTCGAGATCCCACCTGAGTCGAGAGATAACCGATTCCTTTATGAGACAAAGAATCTCATTTTTTCCCATCATAAGAAAAGTTAAGAAGTTAGTTTTTAAAAGTTAATTTGATTGAAAAAATCAAGTGTAGCTATGTTTGTACCTTCAGGAACAGCCAAATAGTGCATTTCTTGAGTAAGTTAGTTCGAACAATTACGAATTTTCATTTCTTTACCAAATATGATATTTGGGTTTCATTTTGAAGTAATATGCCATCGATTTGATAGGAAAAACTTAATTTAAATAATCGGAAATACCTGTTATGAATATTTGTTTTTAAAATCTTGCAATCTTCATAAGTCTTCCAATTGTACAATTTTTTTGTGTTCACGAACCTAATCAATTGGATGAAAAGATAGGTTTTTTATCAAAATTTCAAAATACATGAAATATTATGATTCAAAAAAGGTTTTTTGGGTTGGGATAGGGTAGCAGGAGACATATGTGTGCATGCAGAATTTTATTATTATTAATTTTCTTAATCTATGTTCAAAATCAGTAGAGATCATTCCCACGTCAGAAATATTTGGTGGCCCTAACAAGTGCCGATTGAATTCGAAGGACCTAAAAAGAAACGATTCAAATTTTCTGCAATAAAATATTATTATTATATCATTGCGTCAAATCCCTTGGCCTTTTGAAAAATACAATAATTGTGAATTCACTGTAACTTCATTTGCTCGATTATTACAAACAACGTGATAGTGTGAAGGTACTGACTTTACAAATCCAATCCGCGAAATGTTGCATGAATCGTAGTTAGTAATTCTGATACGAATTTGTACATAATCAGGCTTCTTTTTCGAATGTGGATTTAGCGCTTTTTTAGGGTCACCAATGCTATTGAATTTTATGTCGGTTGCATTTTGGAAATCGAGAAGAATGTTCATATCATATATTTGAGGATGCGGGAAGTGGAATGATTTTTCAAAATGAGAATGAGAAGACTCACAGGTATTTCTTGTTCTCGTTGATTCTGCTGTTTTTCAGCTCATATTTCGCGTGGATATAAAGCGTCATTACCTAAATAAGTTGTCGTTAAATATTCCGTAAATTTAATTACTCTGTCCTCGAGTGGAATTCAAGTAAAGTTTATCTTCCGTGGGATTGAGAAATATCAAGGTCAGACAAGTCAGCGCAGCCACCAACGCAAAATGACAAATGGATTACGCCATATTTTTTTGCTCTTTTTTTGCTATTTTTATGCTAAAATAAAAATTTTTTTGCTCTTCAAACTTCCAAGAAACAGGTGGCTGCGCTAGCTTGTCGACAAGTCAGCGCAGCCACCTGTGGAATCTCGTCAAAAATCATTTTAATCGGAAAACACGTAACAGGAGA
>WSXT02074682.1:0-12185 GCA_011762715.2 Neuroterus valhalla
CCCTCCTCCGTGTGAAACCAAACCAATAATAATTCGTTTTAATAAAGATCTATTATTATTATGATTATTATTATTATTATTATTATTATTATTATTATTATTATTATTATTATTATTATGATAAAGTGTAAGCGAATTAAGCTTACGCTGATAGGGATTTGGATTAATGGTGTAATAATAATATGATCCAACTATTGAGAACGCGATATCCTTATTTGGGAGCAGCCCTATCATGACCCTTTTAAAAATTTTAATTTCAATCCTCATTTTCATTCGTAACATACTACTGAAAAAATGAATACAAAAGAGAACAAAATTTTTCATGTATCCGAGGGAAAAGTGAGATAAATCATATGTGTCATAAAATATTAGTTCGTGATAAAATTGACGTTTATGAGTGCCTAATGGGTCATCAATGAAGCATTTCTTCTGCTCAGGGCCAAAGTGCTATTGTAAATGATACCGAAAAAAAATCCCATTTGGAATTCCATAACTCACAAACTCATCAGAAAGATCATTAAATATTCATTTCTTCAGCCATGAAAAAAGATGCATCGTTGTCGATCTTGTCTACATTATTACCGATTACTTGATGTTCAATCAAACGTGTTATTTCATATAAGGCACGATAAAAGAAAAAAGTGCGAGTGCAAAGGTTTTGAAATGTGTAAATTTGATATGAATTGACTTTTCCAGTAAGTCATGAAGAATAATATTGAAATTTGCATCTCTGAGGACTCTAAACAAGGTCTATCCTGTTTAGTTATTCCACTTAGGACATTAAAATCTAAGATGAATGAGAGAAACAACAGATTTAACGGAAGCAGACTCGAGAAACATATATAATAAAGATAAATAAAGACTAATGACATCATAAAATTATTTTTTGCTTGTCTAGCACTTTTTCTGGGGGAAGTATTTTTTGCAGAAAACATAAGTGCTTAGTCTATAAAAGTGCAGATGCATTATCATTGGTATAAAATTCAAACGCTATCCCACGATTTTCATTTGAATTTTCCTTATCGTTTTTTATATGCTGATTACTATTTTATAGTTTACGATATCACATCTTTATAACCTAGAAGTCAAGGTTGGTTATATACACCCAAGTCGCAGTAATCGTTAATGAGAGATGGATTTAAAAAAATGAATATAACAATCAACCAGTGCGCATAGGACGGATATTCAATTTAATTTTCTCAAAGCGATGTCAACACGACCATTAACCTGAACTCGAGAATTATCGACGGATGACGCTTTCTTGGAAACTATTTTGAAGTCATTCAATGACTGTGCGTATTATTATTTAGAAGATTGACGTACTACAGATTTGAAATTGTTTTTTGACACTAAAAAACATGTTTTTCCTAACCACACGTTGACAGAAATATACTTTTGATGAAAAAACATGCTACTGGTTTCTTTCTGAATAAAGTTACAATTGCGCAAAACGATTTTACATTAAAATATTCCTCATATTCGTCATTGAAAAAGTGGTTAGTCTCTTTATCATTTTTCTCAATAGTTCGGTGGAAATTAAGTGAATTTATCGCAAAAAAGACGTAAATTATTTTTCAGAATCTTTTAAAGAAATGCAGTTTGCGTCTCAAAAATATTACCAATTACATAAAAGAACGCAAATTGAAGATCGAAGGTCGCTTGATAATGTATTTGCACAATAATTATCATTCTTTTCGATCTCTGTTTCAGAAGTGCATCTTCTCATTAACAATGTACTCATGGGATATTCCAAACACGTCTGAGTCTTAGACTAAAAACTAACATGATCGTGTAGCTGAACTTACTCAACTTAATGTTCAACCTCGGATAGTTGGAAAAATATGTCTCCAGCAATAAATATAGCAACGTGTGTCACAATCTTTGTTTAAAACTTTATAATTCAGGATTCGTTGACACAATTTCTAATGGAATTCATCAAAAGGGACCATCATCCAGAAGAATTAGGTGTGAAATGATAATTCGGATAACTGTAAATGAATGCAATTAGCAATCTCAACGAACAAAGTGAGGAAAAAAACAACTGGTGATTTAAAAAAATGAAAATTAGGTGAAATTGAAAAAAATATTTCAGAAACTAAAGATACTCACTATGTCTGAATTTCCCACGTTCTGAGATTAGCATGCTAAGTGGCTTTGGGACCTTTTCCATTGGAATTTCCCCATCTCGATTAGGCTTAATTCCAAAAAGTGCATTTCTGCCCACTTTCATGTACTGTCTGCCCATCCTCTTCGGCGACCCGTCGCCAAACAAGGATGTGATGAATCTCATCTTATCTTTGTAGAATCACAAAATAAATAAAAACTGACACTCACTCCCTCTTTAATCCTAATCTCAAAAAAACTTCCTCCCACCCTCCCTGTAATTGTTACACTCGAGCAATTGCCACTCTTGTCAGGTTCAAAGTTCAAGTTGACGAAGCCAGCTCCGCAAACTTTTTTCTAAATTAATTTTGGAATATGCGATTAACTTCAAGCGTCACTAATTAAAAATTTGTCTACGTTTTCTTGAGAGTTTTCTAGGACACTGGACCTATTTCGTTGGACCGTCACTCTGATAGTATTGTGTAGGAAAAAAAACGTGATTTTCTGCTCTGTTTGTGATCGCTGCATAATCTCAGTGATTTCTTGGTAATTGGTCCGTAATAGTTAACTGATGAGAAAGTAGCATCTTCACGTCACCTCACCCAACATTGTTCCAGAGAAACATGTGCATAGAGGTCCTTTGCAAGACGAAGAAAGCTTCTTATTTTAGGATGTCATTATTTTTCTGAGATGGAGTATTTGCCGTTTTCCCTCAATTAGTCAACTGCGGGCAGTTTCGATCATTGTTTACTAATTACTTTCACTGATCGAAACACTGTGTACTTCTCACGCTCCCGATACTCGAGACCTAGGCGTCCAATCTGAAACATGCGACCAATTTATGAATTAAAAAACAGCTTGTTTAACCGGATTCAGATATAAGGCATGAGGAAACACGGAATGTTAAGATAAGTGTGAGAATGATCAAAATTAGGGGTTTCATTCACCTGTTTTTCATAGTAATGTCTATGCACTTCTCATTTATGAAAGGCTGATTTGAAGGACGCAATGCAATACGTACTTCGTATAAATATGTCACATTCCTCAATCAAAAAAGATACATTAAAATATTAGATAAACAATCATTTTCTAAGTTTATTTTATTTTTATTCTATTTTCTTCCAAGAATTTCGACAGTACATTCATCACCATGATATACTTATGACAACAGGACGTCTTGGACAATGTCAGTTGAAACATTTTAAACAAAGTAGACACTTTTTGTGAAGGTTAAATATATTTTTATAGACTCTTATGATCAAATTTAGCCATAAGTATAAATTTGTATTTTATTTTATATGTTTAAACTTAATTTGCCCAAGATGTACTGCTGTCCCACACACAAAAATAAGTAAACGTGTCCAAGTCACACGCGTAAGGAAGGAACTTCCTTCCGTTGCTTAACAAATACTGAATATAAACGTTCCTCAAATAATTATATAAAAGTAATGCATGTCTTTGAAACATGTGTTAGGAACGGTGTTTCGAATGCGTGCTAAGGAGGAAGAACGTACGTATATACGCATTCGAAACTCCGTTCCTACCACGTGTTTCAAAGACACGCATTAGTTTTTTTATGTAATTATTTGAGGGACGTTTATATTCAATAATTTTTAAGCGACGGAAGGAACTTCGTTCCTTACGCGTGTCACTTGGGCACGTTTACTTTTTTTTATATATTTTAATAATAAGGTATCAAGTGTGTGAAAATTGGTTGAAAATTCTGCGAAATGCAAGAAGTTTCATTTTCTTAAAATCAATAGGTCATAAAGGATACTCGTAAAAATTTCAACGGGTGTCATATACCCCTCTTTACACTAAACCCCAATGAGATCGAGATTAGGATCGTTGACGCTTCTCTTTCATGTAACATTTACAAGGCGATTTTTGCACAATTTTCCATCAGCTTATGTACATTCAAAAGTCCTTCATAATTATCAGTAAAACAAAACTTGAATTGCAAAAATCAGATTATTTTTACCTATATTACGAAACGATAATGAAATAGCAAAAATCGCAAAAGTAGAGCGATTTCTGCGATTCAAACTTTGTTGTAAAGGTAATAACAATAATGTATCAAATGACTGAACATTTGTTGAAAATTTGTCGAAATGCAAGAAGTTGCATTCTCGTAGAATCTATATGTCGTAAACCATGCTCGTAAAAATTTAAACCGGTGTCATATATCCCTTGATAAACAAGTTGGGAGCAGGGGTCGTTGAAATTTGAACTAGTTTATTATGTCAATGCTAGTTTGTGAGAGTATATTAGGATTGTTGACGCATCTCTTTCATGACACATTTACAAGGCAATTTTTGCACAATTTCTCACCAGCTTATGTACTCTCAAAAATCCTTCATAATTATTAGTACAACAAAACTTAAATCGTAAAAATCGGACCATTGTCACTCCTTTTACAAAACGGTGATGAAATAGCAAAAGACCGATTTTTGCGATTCAAACTTTTTTGTAAAGATAATGAAAATAACATATCGAATGTTTGAAAAATAGGTTGAAAATTTCGCAAAATTGGAGAAGTCGTAAAAGATGCTCGTGAAAATTTCCATGGCTGTCATATATCCTTCTCTAGACAATCGTACAAATTTCGACCGGTAGCAGATTCCAAAGTCAATAACGCTGTCAGTGTAACGCTAATTTATGACCTCACAGCGTAACGGTACCAAAATAATTTTATGAAATTGGTCCCTACCCATGAAATTTCTCAACCCTCGTCTAAGGAACTTCGTTCCAAAAATCTAGGATCGTTATTCCTTCAGCCTATTTGCTAAGTTTTCGGAAAAAATTATAAAATTCATAATGAGAATACTTCAAATGTAAAATTGTAACATTAATACCATGGCATTCTTGACTACGGTGCTTTATTCGAGTTGCAACTCAAAACAACACCAGCTTAGCGTACTTTTGAGGATCGGCGTTCTACGCAAACGTATCAACTTTCGCTTACTTTTCATTAATTTTGAGAGAAGGAACTAACAGTAAATTAAAAAGAGAAGTTTAGGTTTTAATTTTTATTTGAAAAAGATCATTCAGATTTTTAGATTCGTAACAGTTATCAATGGGCCTCATTCTGATTTTTTAATCATGTTCACAGAAAATAATTATTGAACTTGACTGATGGTTAAGAATATCTTTGATTTACCTTTTTCGGAACCGTCCATTAATTTGATAAGGCTTTTGGGACGAAAGGGTTTGGGAAATCACACAAATCCTTGCTTGGTAGGCGGGGGAGTTCAAAGCATTTCTTACGTAAGTTTCCTCTATCTAATCTTTATTTATTGAAATATGCTTATTGAAACAAGTTTTTCCAGATGAAATGAGTTTTTATACTATAAGTTATTACACACATTATATCATCATTTGTTTTATACCTTTCTATTGTGTAATATTTCAGGTTACATGCGTCCAATAAATATTGAGTCGGGGAGTCAACCATTCTGGAAATCTAGTATACGCCTTTCATGAACTCTCTTGTCTTAAATCACGTAAAATCTTTCGGATGTGCGAATTTCTGGGACGATTCTATCCTGAGGTTTTTATTTTGGACATCTTAATCAGTAAGAAAGACGGTCCTTTTTTCACAAAAGTTGTATTTGATTTCTCAAATAAAAAATTTCCACTTGGTCTGAATGATATCATTGTGTACTAGGGTGGTCCAAAATTTTTTTTTTCGAATTTGTATAAAAAACGCCCGGAAATTTGTCCGGCACCATAAAAAAATAAATGCCTTTCTTATTTTAAATATTTAAAGGTGGCTCAAGTCCGACGTATGAAGTTAACACGTATTTCCCATATTAAAAAAAGACGTTTGTGTACATTTTATTCAGGATTCTCAATATTAGGTACATCGAGTTCGAAATTCACCATTTCTCTTCACAATTAGTCACAGAATTCGAATCAAATATTACTTTTCCCCATAAGTCTGTTTTATTGAGTCCCAAAAAACCCCAATAAGTGAAAAAATGGATTCTTCAAGTTTTTGAAACTGATTATGATTTTTTTACTGTTTTTTTATGGAAATTGTTTCAAATACATGAAATACTACTTTGTACTGATAATTAGATATTTATTTAAATTGTTTAAATAATTCATTATTGTTTTTAGCAACTTTCTCTTAGGAAAGGGTTAGGAAGTCAAGGTTTTTTTCTGAATTTTTAAACTTATTTTCAACGTTTTGGTCGCAGCAAGGTAATAATCAATTAAAGTAAAGAAAATAATTGTTTAAACAATTTGTTAATAATTATAACAATAATCTCTTAGAATAATGCTACAAAGTTGCGTTTTTTTCTGAAATTTTCAACTTTTTGTCTACTTTTCACTTGAAGTAAATAATTACTTCATTTAATTTATAAAAAATAATTGTTTAAACAATTCATTATCATTTCTGATAATATTTTCTGTGCCTAATGATAGAAACTTGCGGTTCTTTCTAAACTCTTAAGCTTTTGGTAGACTTTTCACTTAGTGTGGTAATAATTGATGCGAGTTAACAAACATGCTTTTTTAAACAATTTATTATTGTTTATAACCATTTTCTCTCAGATAAGTGCTAGAAAGTTGTGGTTTTTTCTAACATGTTTGAATTTGCACTGAATGGAATTTGAATGAAATTCAGTTAGATGTAATTACATTGAATTGATTGAATTGTTAGTTAAATTAGATTGTTTTTTATTTAAAATAAAAGCTTTTTTTTAAATATCAACCATTATCTTTCTAATTGAAAATTTATATTTTTAAGTTCAAAATTCAACTCTTTGATTGAAAGTTGAACTACTTTCTCAAAAATTCAATTTTTGCGTTGAAGATCCATAATTTTAGTAGAAAATTCGTAATTCAAATTTCACTGAACGAATTCAGGTTTTTTGCTTTAATCAATTCTTTTGGAACATTGGGAAAAAACAGAAATAATTCACTTAAAACAATACAATACTATTTGAAATATGATACTCTCTAATGTTTATTTATTATTTGTTCACAACTAAAAAGGTAAAGCAAAGTTAAAGGGAAGATAGGAATAAACCATTAAAATTTGTTCAAACAATTATTTTTGTTAAATTAAATTGAATAATAACTCACTTCGAGTGAAAAGTGGGCAAAAAATTAAAAATTTCAGAAAAAAACCGCAATTTTCTATCATTGAGCAAAGAAAATATTATTAGAAATGATGATAAATTGATTAAAAAATTATTTTTTAACATTAATTAATAGTTACTAACCTAATCGAATTAAAAAATGATAAAACGTTAAAAATTTTAGAAGAAAAAACGCAACTAAGTAGTATTATTCTAGGAGAAGATAGCTATAAATATTTACCATTCGTTCAAACAATTATTTCTGATATATCTATTTATATAATTTCTAATTTTAAGTGGAAAGTAGACAAAAAGTTGAAAATTTCAGGAAAAGCCGCAACTTTGTAGCATTATTCAAAGAAAATATTGCTATAATTAATAACAAATTGTTTAAACAATTATTTTTGTTAACTCTAATTTAGTATTATCTCGCTTTAACTGAAACGTAAAAAATAAGTTGAAAATTTCGGAAAAAACCTTGACTTTCTAACCCTTTTTTAAGAGAAAGTTGATAAAAACAATAATGAATTGTTTAAACAATTCAAATAAGCATCAACTCATCAGTATTAAGTAGTATTTCATGTTTTTGAAACAATCTGCATCAAAAAATCGCAAAAAAACATAATTAGCTCAAAAAACTCGGCAAACCCACTTTTTCACTTATGGAGGTTTTTTGGGACCCTGTAAAACAGACTTATGGAGATGATATTTGAAAAGTAATATTTTATTCACATTTTGTGACTAATTGTGAAGAGAAATAGTGAATTAGAACGCGATTCACCTAATATTGTGTTTAACTTGATATCTTCACTTCACTTAATATCCTTTTTTCGCACAAAATTGTATTCGAATACCTTAGAATCCTGTGATATCATGGATATTGTTCATGATCTCTTAAAATCCATTTAAAACAATCAAGCTCTCTAAGAATTTCTGGAAATCCTTCAGAAAAATCAAATAATCTGAAAGATTAAAAGATCCTTCCAAATCTTTTGAAACTCTTTAAAATTCATTAAAATCTTTTGAAAACTAATAAGATTGTAAGAAATCCTTCGAAATATTCTGCAATATTTGGAAATCTTTTGAGATCCCGTGAAATAATCGAAACAGCTCTATACCTTTCAAAATCTGCCTTAATTCCTCAAAATCTCTCGAAATCTTGGCGAATATTTCGAAATCTTATGGAATTCTTTCAAATCCATTGAAATCTTCGAAAATCAAGGAAAATTCGTGCAAATATTTTTCTATTTCTCGAAATACCCCAAAATCTATGAAATTCTTTGACATCTTTCAAAATTTCCTAAAATACCTTAAAATCTGATTGAACACCTTGAAGTCTCTTGAATTTTGGAAAATCCCACAGAAAATGGAGAACCTCTCCGGAATTTTACTAAGTAGTTTCATGAAATTCTGCGAAACTTCTCGTACAGCTTCAGAAATGTGTAACTACCATGAAACATTTGTCATCCCTTTGAAAGTTTTTAAAACTCTGCAGATCCCTTCGGGATTCGAAAATCTTTCTGAATCCCGTTAAAATTTTGCAGTAGACATATCAAGTAAAAATGTACAATCTTACGTAATAAGGGAAAAGGGAGGGGGATGTAGAAATCTTAGGAAACCTTACAATAGTGGTAGGGGTCTGCAATTTAGTTTTTACAGAAGCTACAATTTACAACTAAATGTGTTCTTGAAAAAAAATATTGCATAATTATTATCAATTTTCAAAAAAAGAGACTGAATATTCAAGAACAATATCTACAATACATTTTTTTTAGGGTCAGCACCCCTTTTAGTTCAAAAATAAAAACTTGTTACGTTTCTTACTCGTTCAAAGAAAAAGAATTAACAACACCTCGATCAGAATCACAAAAAAAACTGATTCAACTACATGGAAATTAAATTTCTTGCAATGATTATCGCAAATCGCTAATTAATTTTGGTGCAGCACGTGAACTAAAAACGTAAGTGAAACGTTACGAGAGACAAATGTTCAAGAATTTGCATGTCCGAATCAAATGCGTCAAAATCATGAAAAACTGTATTTTTCTCAATACGGCATACGTGCAATCTACACGACATTGCAACGTGTATATTGCGAATATGCGTAAGTTTGAAAAAGATTCCACTTGTCAAGATTTTTTATCATCACTTGACGTTACAATTTTTTCTCCTTTTTTACACCCTCACTGTTCCACTGAAACTGGGGTCACAAATATTTCCTCATATCGTATTTTCATCTGAGAAATAATACTTCATACATGCATCTTAATTTCTCGGTAATCTGAATATATTAGTTTTTGCCTTCAAGATAATGAATATACTAAAAAGTCTCATTGATTAGTGACAATAAAACATTTTTAAATTGATTGAGTCAGGAAAAACTCGATAAAAAATCGGGGTTTTTTCTTTTCTCCGCAAAGTGTGATTATTTTGATCTTGTAATCGGCTAACTAAATTGATTTTGCCTGCTTGATTATTAATTTATCATTTCAATCAATCAATTTCATGATAGGCAGGCAAGTGAGTTTATGAACGTATGTCTAGTGAAATAACAAAACATTTCCTTAAGGCATGCCGTTTTTACTTTATTGACAATAACACCTCTCGACACATTTCAATTAAGTAGTTGAATCGTCTTGGAATATGAAAGCAAATTAAACCTATAGAAAATATATACAAATAAATGTTTTCAAAAACTTCATTGGTATAATCGCGGGCCAAAGCAGATTCATTGGCTCGAATAATTTGAATGATTATGTTAAACAGCTAAAGATGAACGTAATTTTCACATTTAACAATCGTTTCTACGTCTGAGACTAATTATACCTTTTATTACGTACCAATTGAGTTCTTTGCCGTCTCGTTGAACAGTATAAATCCAATTTTCACTACACATATATAAAGCAACTTGTAATAAGTATAGAGAAAATGTCACACCGAGGTGATTATCTCAAGCAGGATCAGATCAGTTCTTCTTTTAATAGTTGCAAACGTTTAGTTTATAAAAACTCTGAATTCTCCCTCATTCTCGCGATCACGATTCCCACGAATTATTAATGTAAATATTTATGTTTTTAGTAATTGATTACTGGTTGGACCTTTCAAATTTATTTTCAATCAATTATTTGAAGAATAATTGGTTTTTGATGTCACAAGTATCTTATCACATCAACGTTCTTTTGATCATTTATATTAGTTTTGTAAAAGACGTTAGCGGATCGATTTTAGCTTATAGCATTGAAAATATCAACTTCGGCCCACGCATTCTAACGTCTCAATGACCATTGTTTTACCGTCGGTTATTCCTTGCAATGCAGTTTTTTATCTTTTATAGCTGACGCGCCCACAACAAGCGCTTCCTCATTACGAAAATCAATTCCTCAGGTAGGCAATGACCCCCCGGCGAGAATTCTAAAATGAAATTTCAATAACGAACATTTTCAGATTTACTATTTTGGGTCAGTTTTTTCCTATTTGAAAATTTCTTATGTCGAAATTACAGATTAAAAATGAGTAATTTCTTGCACTATATTCACTCAGGAAAATTACCTTTTTTGTCGAAAGCATTTATTTTCACACAAAAGAAATTTTCCTCTTCAATTCGAGGTTAAGTGGAGAATGAATGTGACGTAAGATCTGACCGAAGCCGCGTGGCGGCGCTGGCTGTACTTTAAGGCCGATAACTCATGAAAATAGTAGATTTCAATTAAACTTCATGTATTCATGACATTTATATTGATTATTGGAATTAGATCCTAATTTAATTGAATTGTGAAAGATTATATTTCTTTTTAAATGGATGCAATAATTGATTTTGCTTGGCTATGATAAAACTGTAAAAATGGAGACAGTTATCAAAATTGCTTATATTATAACAAGATATTGAATACTTCTAACGACTTATATTGTAAATAATAGGATATAAAGATTATATAAATATTATAAGATTGGAGAATTACAAACTGTACTTGTGAACAATCTTCAAATAGAGATAAATAGAATATCATTAAAATAACATAATTATTTATGCATTTCAATTATAAATTTTCAAATAATGTGGTAAATATTCAAACAAAAAGATTATTTTCGAGTAGAAAAATTAATTTTCTACCAAAAAATACAATGTTCCAACAGAATAAATGAATTTCGAACTGGAAAAATAATTATTTTCATTCGAAAATGGAACAGTAACATTTTTTGTTAAAAACCAATTTTAAACCAAACATAAGAGTTTTTAACTAAAACAAAGAATCTTCAACTGAAAGAGTTGAACTTTTTGTTCGGATAAAATAATTATTACCAAAAAGTTGAATTGTCAAACCAAAATTGAATACTCAAATTTTAAATTGAGAAAAAGTTATGCTTATCCAAACAGATGAATTTTTAACTACAACTATGAAATTTTTTTTTGGAAGTAGTCAAATTTTCTACATTCCACATGGAGATGAGGGGACATTCAAATTGTGACGAATTTTAAATTGGAAAACCGATTTGTTAAGTTTCCTCTTTTTTAAAGTCAAATTATGATTATTTAAAAAAATTTAAGTTCCATGTGAAAAAAATTCCCTGTTCCAAGAGAAATTATATTTCCCTGCTGAAACTCCCCACCTAAAATCAAAACTATGATTCTTTTCTAAAATTCCCTGTCCCACGTGAGATGAATGATGAGAAAGAAAATCGGAAGAATATATATATATATATATATATTCGAATAAATTGGGAAAATAATTCTATCTGTATGCTTGAGCTATCATCAATCCAATAATCAAACTTGAGTCGGCTGAAAAAATCCCATAGAGCAACGAATTTGCAAAAGGTCTTTTTTATGATAGAAAAAAAATAAAAATCCTTTCTCTCATAAAGCATAAATATATTGAAAAAAATCTGCCCGCTGCGCGGTCACATTCTCATAGCGCGCTTCGCTCGCAAGTTTGAGCGCGCCTAGGGCGCGCGTCTGTCGGATCTCGCGCTTCGCGCTCGGTCTTTGTACTT
>WSXT02074693.1:0-12185 GCA_011762715.2 Neuroterus valhalla
ACGAGAAAATAATTTGTATATAAAAAGTGCATAATTATTGAATTTTACCCTTTGGTAGAATTTGAGTATCTTTGTCGCCACCTTGTTTCTATATTGTTATTCATTGCACTGCTTTGCAGTTTTCTATTGAAATTTAATCGTTTTACAAGGAAGTGACAGACAGAAGAATTTTCGATAAAAAAAGATCTATTTTCGAACAAGATAATTCGTTCTTCACAACAAAATATTCATTTTCACCATGAGATGGAAATTACAACTGGAAGATATCACTTTTCAACTATAAAAAAAATCATTATTGAAATTCGTAGTTGAAAACATCAATTTCAAATCGAAAATGTAAACAAATTTCCTAATTAATAGTTTAATTTTCAACCACAATCAGAACAATAATTATAATAAATCTTCAATAGAAAGAAATGATTTTCCTACCATTTTTATGCTATCATAATGAATTTGCTACAAAAATTGTATTTTCAGCGCAGACTCATGCATTTTCGAATATGATCAATAATTTTCCCGAGAAATAATAAATTTCAAACAAAGATTCCACTTCAAACTCAGATAGATCCCTCTGGAACCAAAAAAAGGAATTCGGATTTTCAACATAAAATTTTATAGTTAATATCAGGAGAAATTCCGTTTGAAATAACAGAAAGTTTGAACATATTTTGAAACAATCGAATTAGTTGATATAAATGTGTTTGATGAAACTATTTGCGTTTACAATTGTTCGTCCCCAGATTAAAAATATTTATAGCATCATAACTAAAATTACAATTTTCCTGAATAAATTTATATAGTTCAATTTAAAAATTCAAAGATGATGTTTGACTGTTTGTTGAAATGAAAAATTAATAATGATAAATAATACAAGCCTTATAAATAAAAATAAAAATAATCAAATTTTATAGAAACAGCTGTCAATTTACATAATTAAGTATTTGATTCGGTGTATTAAATTATATCTAGATGTAACACTTTTCCACTAATTTCGAACTGCATTATTCTTTCTTCATCTATTCCAAATCTAACAACCAGTTTCCGTCCGATCTCTGAATTTAAGCAGCTTTGGACGCGGTTAGACTTGAATGAGTAGCCGTCCGGGAATACCGCGTGCTGTTGGCATGTTGGCAGGAGACTGACGCCTCCCACTAATCAGAGCTTTAATCCCTCTTTTTCTCACTTGATCTATATCACCAATTGACAAATTTGAATCACAAATAAAACAATTAGCGTCAGACTCCATCATAACTTCTTTATTCATAACCATGTTACAAATACCTTAGTAACTCACTAAAACTTGGAAAGTTTTCAAAATGGCGGCATGCATTTCATCAATACATTCGCTGACCGCAAGGGAACGAGATTTAGAAAAAAACGATTAATTTGGATTGTAAACTTTAAGAGAGATTCTCAAAAAAAATATTCTCAACTACAAACTATTGTTCTGTAATTTTATTTAGAGGAAATTGTTATCCGTATATTTTATGAAAAGCATGCTTTGAAAACAAAGGAAAGGTAAGGAGGGATATTTCAAGATATTTCCTCCCCACTGGCCAAAAACCACCATGCGAAAACTTTTTTTTAGGGTTATTAAATTTTCAATTCATAAATTAAAAAGTAGAATTTCATTTCTGCTAACTCAAATTTACGAAAGTATATTTTTTGAAAAGAAATGACTAAAAATTTTAATATTGGAAATCTGAATAAGCTCCCGATCACGTATTGGGTTGCAAACTCAACACTACATACTTAGCATTAAATTAAACAATTGCAACCACTTTGCAAAATTATCACGTTTTTTCTCACTGAGCCATGTTTAAAAAAATATCGAGAATCACCAAATATAAAGAACTGCATGTAGCGTATAAACAATGAGGTTGCAAATCTTGCGTTTAGTTCTAAACAAAAATTCGAATCATTATGCATCTTTGCAACTTTATATTAATTCTTTCCTAAAAGTTATTAATAAAACTCCAATTTATCCATAAATAAACATGTTCCGGACCTTCAAATTGGTTGCAAATTCAAATTTCGTATTGAAGGACTACATTCAGTGTACAATTCCATTTGCAGAAATATTTAATTTTTTCTTGAGCGTCTATTCAATAAAATGTCATTTTTCTGAAAATATACATGTTCCCGACCACTGACGGGGTTGCAAATCAAGATTGTTCATTAAGGAAGTACGTTTTGTGTAACTGCAAAGTTTCAAAAACATTGCATTTATTGCCAAATTGTGCCTTTAATTCCTCCCTGCTGACTGGCCTAAAGGACTCTTATTATTTATTTAGTATTGATATTGAAGAATCTTTTCGAATTATAATATTGAGAACGCACTTGCAGATAACACCTGTGCATTCAAATGCAAAGGCACTACCTTGTTGTGTAGGTGTCCTTTACATGGATGCAGATTCTTGGTGATCAATATTTTTGTCAGAGAATGCCGTGTCGTTGGTTCTACACTTCAAAACTCTTATCTACATTTCCAAACCTAGCTTCAATTACCTCTACATTATCCACACCTATCTTGGGGAGTTATTCTGCTATCATTCTTGGACTCCAAACAATGCTCTTCCACGGCATTCTCGTTGCGCTGGTTGTCTGAAAGTCGCTCACGCTAGCAAAAAATACTCAATAGGCGCACCTGTTGTTCTACTGTTTGCTGTTTCTCGCTGACGTATTTGCTAGTCAGATTCATTGTCAGAAAGATCTGCCTGATCATCACGCATCTAACCATGACCACCGTCCAGTATGTTCTTATCCCCGGCAATGGCTCCAGGGACGCCCTGATGACTTTCGGGAAGCGACCATCATTTCAATATATACGTAAAAATCTTAACTCTTCAAGTGACAGAGTTCCTCTCCGCCTCTTTCCTCTTTTTTCTTTCTGTCTAAGATCAGAAACCCTATCAGAAGCGATGCTACGGATCACTTCTTGCCTGAGGAAATTTCCACGCGGATACGAGCGCTTGTAAGAAAAAGATGACCTGGAAGAGTAGTGGGTTTTAGAGATTGAAAGAACGCGTAAGATAAGGTAAGTTATACTTAGATACTTGTCATGCTAGCTTCACTGTTTCGGGAATTCGAAAAGGGATATGTGAGCTAACAAGTTCAAGGTCTTGAGATTTTATAGGCAGATAGAAATTCCAGGTGTCAAAAAACAAAAAGGGTATATGGACTAAAAATCTGACCATACACACTTTTAAAGTTACTGCAGAAAAGAAACTGATCCTTGAAATAGCTTATGGGCAGAAATTATAATAAAAATTCAATTTCATTCCATGCGTGAAAAAATATACATTTCCATTCCATTTCCACGATGACTGATAGTGATTTTTGTTTTCGCACATGCAGAAAGAAAATTGTTGGGTATTCTGAAGAAATAAAGGCTACGTTTCTCGTTCTTTTGTTAATTTCGTGAACATTCAGAACCTTGAGCCCATAAAAAACTGTGAGTTGAAAAATATGTGAAATAAGTCTTCCAGATAGAAAGAATTCTTACATCACTACAAATAAACCTTCGTCTTCTTACTCGCTGTGTAATGATAGATGAGATTGTGTAATCAGTTCGTAGTAAGTATATAACTGAATGTATTGTGGAAATATTCCAGTTACCGTTTTTCTAATTCGTTAAAAATCAGTTTTCACTTCTTTTTTGCTGAATTGATCTCAGAATGATGAAGTTCTGCATTCTGCTCTTCATATTTGCTGTTTTCATTGATTTCACAAGTAAGTCGGATATAACATTATACTAGATATTTGCTCCATGTATATTGTAAACCCATATCTATATTTCTTTGCAAAAGATTTTTGGGCTGTATTGGCGATTTTCTGGCTTCACTGTTTTTTTCGAAAATTCAAATTTCGAGTGAAGCTGCTGGCTTGAATCATGCTAGCACCTCCATCGTTCAAAAAAATTTGAAAATCCAAAATCAAACAAGTCAGGATTTAGACCTTTTCCCGGGATCTTGGAAACGCCAACAACCAATTTCCAAAAACCACCCTCATGCGAGATGCAAGAACCCTCCATGTGGAAAATCTGGAAAACCCAAAATCAAAAACGTCATGATTTTGGGCTTTTTTCGCTCTTGAACGCGTCAAGAACCAGTTTCCAAAAACCACCACGAGGCAAAATGAAACTACCGCCCATGTGAGATCGCGAACTCAGAAAAAATAAAGTGCACCCAAACTTCGTGCTTATTTTAGGCTTCCGAATGCACGAAGAATAAATTCCAAAAACCATCCCCTGTGTGCAAAAAAACCATCCCCTTGTCAAAAACGAAATCTGGAGACAAAAACTTAGCTTATTAAAATTTTAGACTCATTTCAGGCCCTCAAGTGCATTATAAAAAATCTTTCAAAACCCCCTCACGTAAAGAATCACCATCTCCGCAAAAACTCAAAAACCGAAAAAACAAAATAGAAGGCAGTCTTGGCCCTTCCTCGGGCTTCCGAATGCTTGAAGTTCCTTATTGCAAAAACCACCCCTGCATCTGAAAAATCGAACACATGACACTATTGTAACTGACAAATTCTAGAGAATATTATTTTGTGAAAAACGGAAATATAGTTTTTTGACAAAGTCACATGACCGTGGTATAAAGGGGTTATTTTTACGTTAAGGGTCAGAGCCCGAAGATCGGTTCTGGTATTATTCGAGAACTCAAAAATCAGAGCCTCTGTTGATACTGTTAAATAATCAAAATGACTATTTTTCCATCAAGTTAGACGTGCGTGTCATAAAAGGGGTTGTTCTTTTACATTAAGAGTCAGAGCCACAAAAGCGGTGCTGGTATTTCTCGAAAGCCCAAAAATCAGAGACTTTGATGATACTGTTAAATCATCAAGATGATTATTTTTCGATAAAGTAAGACTTGCGTGATATAAAGGGGTTGTTTTTATGTAAAGGGTTGGAGCCCAGAAATCGGTGTTGGTATTTTTCAAGAGCCCAAAAATCAGAGACTCTGTTGATACTGCAAAATTCCCAAAATGAATGTTTTTCGACAAAGTCAGATGTGCGTGGTATTAAGGAGTTGTTTTTTATGTAAAGGGTTGGGGCTCGAAAATCGGTGTGGGTATTTTTCAAGAGCCCAAAAATCAAAGACTCTGTTGATGCTGTAAAATTCCCAAGATGATTTTTTTTCGACAAAGTTAGACGTGCGTCGTGTAAAGGGGTTATTTTTTATGTGAAGGGTTAGCGACCGAGACTTAGTGTTGGTATTTTCCAAGAGCACAAAAATAAGAGAATCGGTTTATACTGTGAAATTCTCAAAATGATTATTCTTTGACAAAATCAGATGTTCGTGCTATCTAGAGTTTTTTCGACGTTAAGTTCTTTAGCCCGAAAATCGTTGCTGGAGTTTTTGAGGAGCCTCAGAATCAGAGACTACATTGACGATATGAAATTTCAAAAAAGATTATTTTTTATCAACGCCTTATCTGCGTGGTATCAAGGGGTTCCTTTTAACGTTTATGGTTGAAGCCCAAAGATGTGTCTCTGTATTTTCGTGGAGCCCTGAAATCAGACACTATGTACCTGCAGTTTTTTATAGTGCGGGGCAGATATGAAGAAGAGTGAATATCCGATTTTCAATAACAACCAAAGGATTGGAATTTCTTCGAACTCACTTTCCCTCCGATTTTTGAGCTCAACACTCTGACAATAGAAACCTCTCCTTCTTCCTTGGCTTGGAAATAAAAGATTCGTTTAGAATGTTCATCTTAGAGTTCTCCTTCTCTTGGTAATAGATCTATTTTTACTAGTTTAGAATATTACGTTTTAGTTGAAAACATTTTTTTTCTGTCAAAACTCCAATTTCTTCTATAGGAAAATCAACAGGATTCTCTGCCAAGTCAACAATGTTGTTACTAAGTCATCGTTCTCCTTTAATAATTCGCCTTTCAAGTTGAAAGTTGAACAATTTCAGTGGAAATTCTACTATTTGGTTTAAAATTTGGTTTTTCGTTGAAGTTATGTGCTTTGGTTGAATTCAGCTAGAAAAAAATATATTGCTCGATTGAAATATGAACTATCACATTTTGAATAAGAACTCGTCTCTTACCATTAAAAACTTGATTACTTTGTTTCAAATCCTGGTTTTTGGTTGAAAGTACTTCTCTCGTGGTGGAGAATTCATCTTTTTTTTGTTAAAAATTCAAGTATGGGGTAGAAAATCTGAATACCATAATATTAAAAATTCTTCTATTTAGCTAGAAATGGAACATATTTACTCAATTTATGAGTTTCCAATTTAGATAGGAAAAAAGAGAAAGATGGGGATCAGTAAGAGTCAATTTTTATACGTTTTACTATTCACTTGAGCAGTCTCAATTTACAAATGAATTGAAAATTTAATTCACTATTTAAATTGTAATACCTTGCTTAAAAAGGTAATATGCAAGTTTAATGGCATATTCTCCCAACGGAATATCAATTTCTCTACGAAAATTTTTTGTTTTGCCATTTGCGAATGCGTAATGGTGGAGCAGGTTACGTAGCCTATTTAAAAGTTTAAGAATATTTCGTCCTCATTGTTCCGATAAAGTTAGGCATTTTACGCTATCAAATTTTCTCAAAATAGAAAGCAAGCTTACAGAGTATAAGAGTGTAAATAATCTTAATCTATGAATTTGAACGATTGAGCTCCGAAATGCGATAAGTTGGAGATGACGTAGACTACTCATATTTACGAGTTTCACAGCGTGTCCTTCTTCTTTTTCTAATAGGGTCGAAAATGTTACAAAATAGCGCTCTTTTATCAATTTTTCATATTTGTCACGTATTTCATTTCTGTGACGTTCTTATACAGTTAATATTTAAACTATATAGGATAGTCCAAAAATAATACTTTCTCTGATGAGTGAAAAAGCTTCCCGAACGTTTCAAATAAATAATAACATTCGACAACTAGAATAACTTGATCAGATGAATTCAAAATCATTGGGACCTTCAGTTAGAACCTTCATAATTTGAAATATTTTGATATAATTAAATATTTTGAGGAACTGTAACGGAGAAAAAAAACTTCCCATACTCGTATAGAAACCACTTTTATTCACATGAAGGTTTCGGATTCTAAATTATTATTACCAATCTCAGAATATTATTGAGTGTGCAAACACCAAGAACGGTTTTCTTGATTTCGTATCCGGGATATCCCATAACAATTATCTGATGTGACGAGAAATCTTTTTCAGAGACATTTTCGAAATAATTCTTTTATGATCTGAATAAAATTTAATTTCCAGTTTATATCAAAAGCAAAGCGAAACATAAAAAAGAGGTTTTGGAATAAAAAAGGTTCTTCAGAAAAATGGTCCAAAAAAAATATCTACTATGAAAAGTATTTCTTTTATCATTCATCATAAATGAATTTCATCAAATCAATGTTTGAGTGAGCTGGAGCCAGGTTTTTCTTCTGAAGACAAAATTATTGTTCATCACTGTCTATGATTAAAAAAATTTTCATTCTAGCTATTCATTCGTCATTTATTCATTCATTTATCCATTAATTTTCTGACTTTTTTCACATTGCAGATTCACTTTTCGCGTGTATTTGTCCTGTGACTGTTTTTAATCATGTAAATGAGAGGAAAAACACATGTCAATTTGACATTTAAACTAATTTTCTTTTACTCGAAGCAACGTGGAGTTTTTTCTCTGGCATGAAAATGCATTTTCAATTATTTTCAAGTTATTCCTTTTCAATAGCATAGTTGGAAATGTTTTGAGAATCCTTAGTGATAAGACTTCAATTTTGAAACGCTTCGAATCCCAAATAATGATTTCATTAGCCTCTAATTATATATCATAAAATACATAACTGTTTCAAAATTATTAAGAAGATTGATCTTCCAGATGGAGACGATATTCAAACAAGATTGTAAAATTCGGAAGCCTAAAATATTATCTACAAAACAGTTGAAACCTTTGTCTAAGAATATCATTTTTTAACTAGAAAGGATAACGTTCGAAAAATGGTCAAATTTTTGAATCAATAGATTAATTTTTAACCAAATAATTGAATTTTTCTTTCGTAATATTCAATGATCAAATACCGCTATTGTGTAACATTTTATAACATCATGAGTGATATAACAAGGACATGCGTTGAAGATTGTGGATATAAGTAGGCTGCGTCACCTTTAGTTCAATTCAAAGGTTACAAATATTTACACACTTATTCTGTATAATCTCGTTTTCTCATTTTTACTTGTAAATAGCATACTTCACCTTCTTCAGCATCATGTATTTGCAAACGGCTATTTCAAAATGGCAAAACCAGAATTATCTACAACCTTAACTGTTTAACTTTGCTCTATTGATTTTTCATTTATTTTTGAATCACAAACGTTCAAGCAGATGGTCAGCTCTATTAATTTGGTGCCTGAATCGTTATCAAATAATTCAGAAAAGTCTGAATCTTTTGAGCTGAGCCTTGGAAAGTTCCATAGCCGAAAATTTACAGTATTTTTATATAAATAGTCTGACAGTCGGACGATTTTGAATTTTTGGATTTTAATATCACCTTCGGTTAAGGTGACATCAAGAACCCACATCTACTAAACTCAAACAAAATATAGGGTATTCACATTCGAACGTGCCACATTCAATTCGATATTTTGAATTCGTAATTTTTGTCGACGAATTCCCAGTTAGCGACCGTGCATACCCTCTCTTACCAAGTTATAGACAAGTATGCAGATATTTCTAACTTTTGGCCGCAACATTTGATCCTCTGTTCGAAATTTGTACTTTCTCACGTGAAATTTGGAATCGTCAAACTCAAAAACCCTCTCATGCTGAGTTTCAAAGACGTGAATAGAAATTTTGCAATTTTAGCTGTCATATTGGATCTGCCATAATTCATCATTACAACGTTAAATTTGGAATGAGCAACTTCATAAACTCCCTTGTACTAAGTTTTACACAAATTTAGCGCAAAATCGAATCATGGTTACATTAGATGTTTCCTGGCCCACTGTGCAATTTAGGGACAGGGAGGAAAATCGCGATGCATGATCCTCCTTAGCTTCAAGATTTGGCTGGAATCGATGCCACGTTTTGTGAGAATCTCTTTTGTAAGAATCCGACCTCCGGACCATAGCTTGTTCAATTTTTCGTGCAACGAAAGCTTTGGCTGATTTAAATCACAGGCTAAGGCCGACGGTATATCAAGAAGATATATTAAGAAGATACATATGACGGTATATCAAGAAGATCAAAAAGCGCTCGCATAAACCGAACAGGAAGATTGGCTGGGCTAGAAAGAACGTGTCTTGTATTAAGTTTGTGGTTATGAACATTACGTCTGGTAAGCATTTCACAGTTCGGCTCAGAGAAATGTCTCACAAACTAGGATCAACCATCACACAATAAAAAAGTCGATGCTGCTGACCAGCAAGCAGTACATTGTTGACAAAATACAGATGTTATCTGAAGCAACCAGGAGAATACAGTAGAAGAAGGAATAGGATAAGGAGAATCAACAGTTCCTTGCTGAAACATGGTGCCTATTTAGTGACCTGTCCGTTTCAAATGGAAATCCGTCTGAAAATGAGGGAATCAAGCCTTTTTAGAAAATGACTCGCAAAGTTTGACACCCATTGAATAAAGACACTAAAAATATTATCTGTTACAAGGAGCTATGTGAGAACCCTATAAGGAAAAAGAGGGATGCCCATCCATTACCGCATAAGAGGTAAAGGGAGCACAGAGGTGCACGAAGAACCTGGTACTGCTGGACCAGATGGAATAAAGAACGTCTGGTGGAAGAAGTTTACTTCTACACATCAACATCTGGCCTAGATCATCATCCCATATTGAGAGTTGTGGACGCCAATTTCTCAGTGACTAGTATTAGGACGAACTGTGCTCTTACTGAAGGAAGAGAACTCGAACAACCTTAAGAACTACAGGCGAATGACACACGCTGTATGAGATCTTAACCAATATTCTGGCGGGGCAGACTGTTAGGAAAATTTTCTTATCGGAAGAAGCATCTACAAAGACTCTGCGTACTATAGACAAAATTTGTCGATGTCCTGGATTAATTGTTTTTATTCTTCTTGAGTGTAAGATTTCTGTCAGAGAGGGCCGAGAACGCAGGTTTTGTGTTTTCCATAGGACTATTGTCTTGAACATGCTTTTCCAGTGAATCCACAACTTTTCGTTTCCGACAACTGACTGTATTTCCTTCGAAGCGTTTGACAAGCCTGAGTAGCTCTCGATTCCATTAGAGCGACAGAGATGGTAGTAAGGCGCCCCAAGGGCAACATTGAGTCTGTAGGTGTTGGTCGTTCCTGGGTGAGTGGGACAAACGGATAGTATATAAAGGTTCTCAGTATATCATTGACAGGCTCCGAATCCATCGCTGGGATCTTCTCGACGCACGCTGTGGCTACGCATTGCTAATATGATATTGACACCTGCTTCATTCACAAAAATTAAACCCTCTGCGCCTTGATTGAGTCCACGTGATTTGGTAGAAGCGAACGTTGGCTTGGTGACACTTACTGGTCTTTTACATTTTTGTGAATGTTTCTGTGCAATTTCTTGTCGTAGAGTTGCTTGTGAAATTGACGCCGTCTGCTCTCCTTGCTTTTTCTTCCATTAGTGTAGGATTCGGATGAAGTAAAGCACTATCTTCACTTCTGATGATAAGACCTACCCCAAGGACCTCAGTCGTCTGCCTTTTAGATTTGTTAAGGAAGGCTCCTTTGCAAATCATCTTGGTATTTCTGACCATTCACAGGGGAAAATCGTCCACGTTATCGGCGATGTTAGCTAAACCCATAATGATAATAATAAAAAAATCATCAGAGATTCGGGAGTATGTGCTTGTGAAATATATGAGGATGGAACGAACAAGTTGATATTCAAACTGTTCTCCATATGCATCGTCTTACACGTGGAGATCTCGAGAGCAGTGAGCTCGTTTTTCATCCACGAAATCACTTCAACTGAGTTAGTAGGACCAGGATAGCAAACAAGCTAGTTTCAGGTCCTCGCTTGACATTGAAGAATTGAAAGATCAAATATGTCAAAGGAGATGCTTGCACTTCTGCCCATAAGCTCAAAGCCGTGATGTCCTACCGTGCTTTGTTGAAGGACCAAAAAAAGTCAAATTAGAACATTTTTAAGTTTGCAGTTAGCGAGTTGAGAGTTATATATATTTGAAATCTGCAGATCATTCTCATCCAAACGACAAACTGAGCTCTGCCAGCAGACTGGAAAGTCCCATGAGAAATCAAGCTGATTTGGATCTGACCATATCTGAAAACTAAACAAAAACTATACCGAATACTGCTTAAGATGAATTTTGGCAATCTTCTCTAATCCAGAGTCAAAATCAATTTCTCATATGTATCTGTTGAAAATCTCCAGAGCATGCTTGAGATACGCTTCTCTACAAGTATAGATCTTGAAGCCTTCCAAGCTTTCTAGCAGATAAATGATATGTCTATGGAGAGTTGGATCAAGAGCTTTCTGGTAATCAATCAGAGCCATCGACAGATTGTGTGTATAGACTGCGGCGTCTTTTCTTATGTTGGACAGAAAATTTTTTTCGGCAACCTTCTGCGCTTCTCTACGAACCACGTTGTAGGATAACTGCTTCCCGCACAGGTCCAAGTGAAAAGTAAATTCCCTCGATCAGGATATCTGTAACGATCTTATACAGTGTGTTCAAAAAAGTTCCTCAGCTAAAAGCATGGTACGTCGTAACACGACCTATTGTCAAACTAGCAACTCCAAACTTGGGTGTAGAGCCAAGATCTTAGCCAGATGTTGATGAGTTGAAGTACGCTTCTTTTACTAGAAGTTCTAAATATCATCTGATCCAGGAGCGAGGACGTTCTTCGTGCGGCTTACTGCTTTCTCCACCTCTACGGTAGTGATTAGTGAGCAACGTTCCTCGGACGTTACGAGGTTGTCACACAGTTCCCTGAAACGCATAATTTTCTCCATTTCGTCAGACATTATGTGTCAAACTCATTGAACCTCCCTTCAATAAGTGTAGATGCCCTTGTCTTGGGAGAATTTCTGACAGGAATAGACTCTCTATCGTTAGAGACTCGCATTGAATCAGCAACACTTTGTTGATTCTTCCTGACCCATCCCTGACACTTCTGCATCCTCCTCTTCGCGTCATACGAACAGGGCTAATAGATGTCATATATAT
>WSXT02074704.1:0-12184 GCA_011762715.2 Neuroterus valhalla
CTCCATGCTTCCCGAGGTCCGGAGAACCGAGGGACCCACTTCTCCCCCCCCCCCCCCCCCCCTCCGTCCCTCGAGCCACTACACTCTAAATCCCTTAAGCCGAAATTCCGGTCCAAGCAATGACCAAAACTGCGATTTTGGTACAATGGACTGATTTTCTGGTCTTAAGGGCTGATGCTCGCGAGCAGTCCGAACGAGACTGAAATTTGGTCCGAGAAGAGACAAGCGCTGCCGAGCGCAGGCGCAGGCTGCTCTTGTCTGCATACGTCGCGCGCAGCTGCACGTGGAACGTTGCCAGTGTATAGGTTACAATATCTACAGAAATCATAAGAAAGGCTTGCGAGTTTTGACTTTTTATTATATGAAAACATAATATGAGTGTGTCAAGAAATTATTTTGTACTTCATATCGTGAAGATAAAAGTAGAACGTAAACTCTAAGTTCGATTGTAATCAGGTCAGTCCAAGATGGGACCGACATCAGTTCTGGTCCAAGCTTGGACCAGGGAGGAGATCCTTGGTTTGGACGAAAAATTTCAGTCCAATGGACCGGATTTTATTTTGACCGCTGCTTGGACCAGGATTCCGGTCCAATGGACCGAGATTCCAGTCTAAGGGATTTAGAGTGTAGGTGAAGAGACCGCGCAAATTTGAAGTTCCTTTCAAGTTTTTCTAATAAATATCAATTGTAGTTCTAATTGATGAATGATGAATGTATTACAAGATAAATTTAATACTTAAATATTAAGGCAACCACCGCAGGGTTCTCCTGGGAGCAATTGTCATTCAGGAAAATGAAACAAGCTTCCCATGGAAACACGGTAAAACACACCTACGGCCACGTGTCACGACCGTGAGATGAGTGACCACATGCATGACGAAATCACAATGAACGACTGGCGAAACCCTCGAGTGTCTTAAGGACACGGAGCGACCCAAGTATGGCTGCTCTTTGCATCCATCCGGCAAGTGCCATGGCATATTTTTGGCACAAGGGTATGGCTTTAAGGTTCATAACCAGTGAAGGCATCGCACCTCCAATAGCACCGATGATGAGAACAATTATTTCAACCAAATCAATCTCTAATATGTTGAACACGTTTCGAACATACCCTGGTGTATGAGTTCCATTTTTCGGGAATCTAAAATTTCCCCATATTAATCCAATGGGATTTTGAAGTGTCCGGTGGCACGTGTTACACTTTCCGTGTAACTCGAAAATCGTTTTTTGGACCACCCTAGTCGAAACCTTTCCCCTATCCCTAATCTCCATCAGGTTGTTTTCAACGCAAAACGTGACCTATATTGGTATGTTTGTGGCATTTTTCTGGGTTTATATTTCATGTGTACACTTCCCGCCCCCCTCTCCCCATTCCCCACTCCCTCCCACGCTTCCGATTTTGAAGTCACGAAATTTACTCCATTGAAAGATACCCTTAATAGCACCACACTAGCCGCTGACTAGCGCCTAGCTAAACCCTCTAGGGCTAGCCGCAAAAGAGACCATATGATCTGGGCCAAATTATAATCTAGACGTTTTAGTCTGGGGCTCGCTAACGCCAGAAATTTTTTCCGCACAGGGTAGCGGCGAATTATATTTGAAGTATCGATAACCTGTTCTTTTTTGCAGAAAGAAATACAAGATTAGCAGATGAAGACGAACAAGAGCAAGTCTGACAATGGGTGAAGGAAACCAAATCTACTTCTGATAAGATCCGAGCGATATCACAGTAACGTTCGTAGTATGTACCATGTGTACGAGAACGACTGTGCACAAAGAGCGAACCTACAACCTTTACCCAAAACATGCAACGTGTATTTGTACCTGACGTACACCATTAACTCAAACATGAGCCATTCACTTTTATTTGTCAATATCTATAGACGTGAAGATAGAAAGGATGTTTCTATAGAATCTCTGCATTTCGCTAACGAGTCACGATGAATGTGTTTAACGGCAGAAACGGGTTGGGGTGGGGGAGGGGTATTTTAAAGAGTTACTCCGGCGAAGACTACTCGTACTGTTTCTCTTCAAACGAGCTCTCCCTTTTCTCTAGATTTATTCTATTTCGCTCTCGTCTGCCTTTCTGTATTGTCAACACATAGCTGTTTACGTATGATTAATGTATCATTTTTCATAGTTTGAATTAAAACGCCATTTCAATTTTTTTATGCAGAGCTCCGGATTACACAATTTTCTTCAAGGTTCAAGCGACATTTTTTCGAAGTATTGAAAGATTTAACTGTTTTGATTCAAATGGTATTTATTCTAATCAACTATTCGTTTTATTGAGTATCTGGGTGTTTCTCCAAAAACTGGTCCACTTCCATGCGAAATCTGTCTCGTGCATTTTCTTGCTTAAATTTTGAAATAACTTTATTATTATAATAGGCATCTATCTTGGCAACAATAAAAAGTAGGTTAACCAAACATGTTTCCATTACTTCAGGAATCATTGAGCTTTTTCTGAAATAATGACTCGATTTTAGTACTGAATTAAAATCTTTCTTTGTTATAAAATGAAAACAAACCTTAGGAGTCAGGTGATTGAACATTAAAAATTACGTTGAATGAAAGAAGTAGGACTTGAGAGTCTTTTTCTAAATTAGTATTCATACTTGTCAGTCTCATTATCAATTATCTGTTAAAGAGAACATCTGGATAAATTTTCTAAAACTTCGTTTCGCCTGTTATTGTGTTTCAAATACATTTATAGGTGAATCAAATTATTAGGAAATTCGATTCCCTTTCATAAGAAAATTAGGATTAGGCAGTTTCTCTATGACTTGGTCCATTGCAACATCAGCCACATATTCTTTATCAATCCTAAATGTTTGGCCTTTTTTATCACACAGTTTTAGAAATGTGACAAGCAGCTCATCTCCCCCCCCCCCCTTTACGAATTTTTTACATATAATAAAGTTCATTTTAATGGGTATTTTACTGCGAACAGAGCGAGATCAGGGTAGTATCTTTCAGAGTTACGATGACTCATGAAATAATCTGTACTTATTAATGAAATATTGGCCTGAGACAACGAGTGGACCAGTTTCTGGAGAAACACCCATCTACATCTTATGGGTTGTTGATTCATATGATGCTGTGTTGGTTAGAGGTATCGTCCGCATACGCATACTTCGTCGATGTACTTTCACACATTATGCGCATGCGCAGTCGTTAAACCAATACTCACTCTGGCTACACAAATACTACTCGTATTACAAAAAATATAGTGTGCCAAGACAGCGAAGTCTTTCTACGGCCTTGTATGCTTACACCAAATTGCGTTCGGCCCTAAAAATACTAGTTTCGCTGCCATGGTGCACAATATACAATATAGTGTTCCAAAGTCATCAGAAAATTTTTTCAAATTTTAATTTGAATCTGCATAAGTATATACATTAAACTGGCCTATTATTCAGTCCCGATAAAAGAAATGAAGCATAATTAGACGGGACAAATAATCTCATGTATCCGTTGTAAAAAAAAATTCTAAATAGAACACTCCAATAAGAAATGAGAATTCGACCTAATTCTCAGTTTTAATGGGAGTTTAGATTATAGTTTAGATTAAACCTATAATATGCAGTTATTGTATAATACAGCTTGGATCGATGAACCTTCGGTTCCATACCTCTTCAAGTTCAACCTTGGAACCAGATACTTAAGTCTTTAGCAAAAGAAAAAGAATCAAGTCAATACCGTACGACGCCGACGACCTGCTGCACATTTGGGTCACGATGACGTAACGCGCAGGTGTAGATCCGTGTCGTTGATTAACGAGTATAAACACTTGCATCTTGGAGGTATATACGCAGAGATTCCAAGAAATCTTATTAGAGCAGTATTACAAATTTTTCAACATAATTTCATCAATCAAAATTCAGGTAACTCTAAGGGTGATTTAAATCTCAAAATTTGAGTTGAAATTACGACAGAAATCGGACACAATGTGATTCTTTCAGTCTCCATACGTTTCAGTTAGCTCAGTGCTAAACTGCTCCATACTCACCAAACTTCTTTCTAGGAAGAATTAACACAAATTCTTCTAGAATGAGCTTACTAATTGTACGCCACTTTATTGAAACAGCCTGAGAAACCAATTAGACAATGAATTATTCCACCTTTTTCAAACCTTACTCTATCTGTATCTTAGGATCTTCTCATTTATAGAAACATTGCCACATAATTATAAAACAATATTTTATTACGCACTTTCGTTCAACAGCGTCCAGGCAATAAAGTACAAAAATCATCTGGTTATCTAATAAGGTCGTGCGATCAAATCGTTTCACGTGATGAAACAAGGTCGTTTCGATAAACGAAATTCATCGGACCCAGGTAGTAATTCATATGGACATTTTATTTCCTTGATAACACTAAGAAAGTCAATTTAACTTCAATTTCATGGATTCAGAAGAAGCAGATCACATATTTCTGAACCTTCTCAAGTGAATAAAAGAACCTGGTAAATTATAAGGCTTGAAAACAGCATCCTCAAGTTTTTCAAGAATTTTCCTTGATACTTATTAGTGTTCGAATCAATACATTGCCTTCGAATACTATAAAGAAAACGACCACGTCGAATCAGAGTAGAGTAACAAAACAATCAGTTAAAATTGGTGTAATTACAGGAATGCAGGTGCGACTGAATCTCAAATTTCCAACAAAGAATACAAAGGTATTCGCGTACCGCCTGGTCAGAATTTCAAGTTCTATTTGGGTAACGGACATCTGCTTGCCCAGCGGTCGAGTACATTAACCTTAGAACAGAATTCGGCTGGATGAAAATCATACCATGCAATTATGGTTTATGAAATCGAAATTCTGCCCCCACGAGACTTGGAAAAAGGGGGAGGTATCTGACCTACATTTTTTGATGACTAGTCATAGCGGCGAATTTCCGCCCCCACCAGGCATTGGAAAAGATGGAGGTGAACGATCTACACTATTTTTCATGACTAGCCACAGCGGCAACCTTCCGACCCCATCGAACTTGGGAAAAGGGGGAGGTGTCTGTTTAAAATTTTAGATGCACTTTTGAATAGAGCTGCCACGTTCGACCCTAGTTAAGGATTTCGAAATTGATAGAGCTATTATCTGTATAAGTTTGCGTGTGTATGAGGGAAAGAGATAGTCGTCGTGAGTACGCGCATGAAAGTGCCAGGATATCAGCCGAACTCTAATCAGGCTGCATTCATTTTTCCCTCTTGCATTCATTCCCTGATCAGCTGCTTAAACCTGTGCAAAGACCTGATCCCTTTCATTTTTACATATCACGCGTTCGCGCTAACGTCCCAAAAGATGTTATTAATATCAAAGGGATCTTCAGTCTTTTGATCTCCCGCAATCTATTTGGAATGTAACCTTTATCAGGAATGAATAATTCATAGATTAATCGAATGAATTTGAACAACACGAATAATTTAGAAGAATAGGAGACTAATGGCATAATAAAGAGCAGATGAGAAAATAAGAACATTTAGATCGTCGCGTCGGTCCTAAGTTGGAGAGGTTAACCTTTCCGGAATAATTTAGTCTCTGGTAGAGATGACAAGCCTGCGCGTTTGAGGCAGAGCCGAATTATCTTGGTCGTTATGAGTCGTCCCGGTATTGGACGGTAATCGATAATCCTTTGCTAATTGAAGCAGGAATGACGTTTGCAGTGGACTGACTAGGGCGAGCAAAGAGAGGAGTCTAGCAGAAGACTCGACTAGACTGGCATGGCGACGCGAATTTTTCCTTTTCTTGTCTTCCGCTTCAAGCATACATATATACACGCAGACAAAGTTTACAATTACATAAACTCACCATGATACCTAGGACAATATGGTTCTTCACTCCATTACTTTATAAGAATTTTACTAGCGCTGAATCATTTAGAACATAGATAAAAAGCAATACTGGACATTTTTATGAGTCGATACGTAACATAAACTACCTCTTTTTTATGTTGAGCTCTTTAGTTATACAAGAGTTCATAAGTGAAAATCTAGAAATAATGAAATGCCGAGGACAATTATGATTTAAAATTTTTTTGCAGGAATTGGCTCCTCCAATATTTATAAATTCGCATTGTCAAGTTGAACTGAATTCATATCATATCGGTACTGGAAAATCTCATTCTGCAGCATCACCAGCATGAGGGATGGAAGAATTCTTGTGAAGGAGTTTCAATTCCTTTATTTACACGCATAATGGAATTTATAGAAATATGGAAAGTCAAGAGTTGGATGAAAAGAATAATTCTCGGGAGTTCCGAGGGAAGGTTCAGCAACCCTGACTTTCACCTGACCTATCTCAATGCCTAATAAATCACACCGGGTGCCTAGTAATTTCCTCGACCTTCTGTTACGTTCGATAATTAGATCATTGACTGACACATAATTGGGACAAGAACGACGACGGCAATAACGGTGACGACGAACTGCATGGTTTCTGTTACTGTCACTGAAGTCATGCGGAAGAGATCCTGATTAATTGACTTTTATATGATACTAATGCGCTGCGCCGTGAGATGATATATTGAGAAGCAAAATATTTCACTGTTCACTTGAATTCATCTTCCGCATTCAGAGCGACTCCGGATTTCCTAATTATTATATCTCGCTTTACATTACTGTATCTATACATACTGTTTTTTTAAACAGATAAAACAGATTTTAAATGGGCATATAAATATCCACTTGCAAAATATATAAATATCAACTCAGATTAAATGAGCTTTTCTTTGAGCATCATTTGTTAACATAATTTTCATAACATGAATAGTAGATGCATTACACCAATAGACGTCTTTGAACTTCATACTTCATTTCATGATGCGCTGCACCGTCCGTCAGCTGGCAGAAATTGTTACACCGAGAGGGAGGACATGCCTATTTTATTTTTACATCCGAATTCTCATGCATAAATGGTATTTCGAAAATTATATAATGATATAACTGAAATAATGCCGTCCCCAAATGCAGTCAAGTGCGGAATGCACTAAGAATTTGCGCATAAGGTGAAGAGCATTTTGGTGGAGGAGTTTCGGTTCCTTTCCCTTTTTTCTACACATAGTTTTTGTTTAATTTTCCTTCTTATTAGTCCAATTTTGACATGTATTGTTTTCTTGTTCCCTTCGGTAAAGTTGGAAGAAGGGATGTGCCCAGGTGTTAGCAACAACAGCCTCCAACATCTCAACAAATCATAACTCTATCTAACTTTATTTACAAAAATGAGTTAACGACATCAAAAGGTAGTTGAATGCAATCTCTTTGTGTTATTTCAGTCTAAGTCCAAATAACGATCCCTAAGAAGGTGAAATTCACCAAATAAAATTAGCATATTCATTTTCATAATGATTTTCTTTGGATTATGCCAGTGCTACCAAAGTGAATTTGAGCAGAAAAAAATGTATTGCCTATTTTCCTGAAGTGTCACCTTCTTGCTACTGTTTCTAAAGTAGCGCATTCTTGCCCTAGTTACTGAATAGGCATGATTTTGTGCTAGACTGTCCATATGATCCCGAAAATCATTCTGTGAGCCTTATTAGAGTCAATTATGTGAGAAAGAGAAAAAAGAGGAGTTGGTTTGGTTTGGTTGTCTCTTTCCTTTTGCTCCCCCTTTCTTCCTTTTTTAAAATGATTTTCTATAACAAGCCTCACAGCACGATGTTTGGAAACATATTTTCCTCATTTTAAATACTTCTTTTGAAAGCCTCAGTAGCTCAGGTGATGGCACGTCAGGCTTCCGAGCAGGAGACCTGCGGTTCGATCTCTGTGCCAGTACCAATGGAAACTTTTCAACGTACCTCAACCGAGGCTTCGGTGGTTCAGAATCCACCTCAAACTGTAGGTCCCCTCAGAAGAGGCTATTATCCTTCCAAGTGAGAGGCGCCATGTCGAGGGGACTATCGCTTGTTTGTCACCAGCCTGTTCTGAGTAATTACCACACACATATACAATAGCATCACACCCCAGGACAGTGTGCCAAGTTTGGGCATCTAACTGCCAACCTCAGAAGGATCGCTCCATCGACCCTATTCTGACTAGGAAAGAGTGCTTGGTGGCACAGTCGTTGAGGCCAACTTTGAGTTGCGGATACGGTCGCGTCTTCTGCTCTGCCGTGTAGTATGTCCCTATCTCTGGTAGGCTGCCGGTCAGCATAGGGGTTGAAGCTCACTTTGCTGTGCAAAGAGGCCCGCGTCTGCCACTGTGCCAAGCAGCAGCCCGGCACCTGAGAGGTACGTATTCAGAACGTAGGAAATAACGAATGCACCGATACCTGACTCGGTGAAGGTGTCCAGGTTCGGGATACCGCATTGACATTCATACAAACGGGTGTGTCACAATGGGCGTTTTAGCTTGAGCGCCAGGAGTGTGCACCCCTCCTCTTCCCTGTTCACTTTAAAAACAACAAAACAAAGACTTTTCTTGAAACTTTTGTTTAACAAGATGACTTCATCAGAAAAGATCTTATGAAAGTTTTATTCATACCTGTTACAATATTTCAAAGTAAATAAATCGAAAAGGCGACGACGGGCAATGGACTGCAATAATATTCAGATCCTGGCAACGATAGCTATTACCTGTCTCCAGGTTGTTGCAGGATTCATGCAGGAATGAATCATAATAGTGCATGCTATGATATGTAAACAATAATATTCCATTATTTTTATATAAACATATAGATTGTTACATTTTATCAAATATTATCGAAAATATATTGTTTTCAGGAATATCTGTACCCACTCTCGCCATCAAAGGAAATACAAATTTGATAAAACCCTAAGTTTGAATATTTTGTCACAAGAATTGGTAATAACAGTGGTTATTGTTACCTTTTCCAATATTTTTGTGACAATTATTCGTTCAATAGCTCATAACATTTTCAGTGCAAAAAAAAGAATTCTACGTGAAAGGGCCAAAATTTGTAATTTGTTTATGTAATATTTTTATAAAAATTCCAATGGCTATATTTAATCAAATATTATTATATATTCATCATTTCGAGCATTACCTGAAGTATTTTCGACGATTGAAGGGAATAAAAATCTGAAAAAATCTCAAATTCTAATATTTTGCCACAAGAACTGTTTATAACAAAGATGATTATAAATTTTCAAATTAGTCCCGTAATTATATGTCATCCCTGCATCAATAAAATGTACTTTTAGGAAACAAAATTTTTTCTTTACCGATAGTAAGACTATTTGTCAATTTGTTCATAAAATTTGTTTATAACCCAAAATGGAATAATAAACGAGCATTTGGAGCGTCAAGCTCTCAAGAATTGAATAAATTTTGACTGAAAGAGAAAAATTCAAAACCGGATCAAAATTGAAGGCTCTGCACATTTTTGAACGAAAAAAGTGAATTTCTCCTCACTGCGCGGCGTGCGGAAAAGCCGCGTAGTGGGGGAACTGCTCCCAAATAGCAAGTGCAGCAAAGACCTGTGCCTAAATCTACAAACAAAAATTCTTCTTATTTTGACCATTGCACTGTTGAATCCTAGACTTGAACTTGAAATAACACGCCTTGTCTAAGAACAGTCTACACCGACATGTCTTCTAACACTCTCCCCCCGTTGAAAAACTCAACAATAAACGCAAGACGTATATTTTCGACTTGTATGTCTCGTTCCTGGCGTTTAGCGAGATATGGAATTTTCAAGTCGAATCCAAGAGGAGCCAAGTCAAGACCAAGTCCGAATATTTTCACTCAGGTGTGTAGATATCTAATTGATGGATTTACTAAGACAGTTGCTGGATTAAATGGAGCTAGCATATTAGAAACGAGCATAAGAGCTATAAGTACCTTAGAGCGTTAAATAAACGGTATCGTTCGGCGGGGCGCCGCGCGTCACAACGTTAGCGTGCGAGACCCTTTGAAGCCATATACAGTCAACATCAAGCTTTGTTCAGTGGAGCATATCAAGTAGAATTTGCTCACGGTTTATGGTATACGCTATGGTTCTACGGCTATTCGTATAGTCCATACAGCATGGTCGCTGCCGCGTCACGTTACGTCGCGTTGCGTTGCCGACGCCATCCCCTTTCCAAGTGGGAAGGGTACATTTTTACTCCATGAAGGGGACATTTTTGCAACGGCTACACTGACGGTCACGTGATCAAAGCAACGTCACCTCGGAAAGTAGTCCACCGTTGTAACCGATTTGTCCGGATGATCCCTTTCCGTTCCTCCGCAACAATCAACCACTTCTACCCCTCCTATCATATATCCATGATCCATGCACACTGTCATATATCCACAGCCATTGTCGCTGAATTCTTATTTTTCCGTCTCCAGTGAACTCATATCGATTACATTGCGGTAAGCATTCGTGTTTGTAAGCTATTTTACAAGCCATTTTTTTTTTTAGAAAATAAGATTATTTTCAACTGTTTCTGAGATGAAGAAGAATATTATTAGTTCATTTGGATCAATTCAAGATTCAAAGGTGCACCTTTCCTTCATCAATCTTTAGAGAAATGGAAATTAATATTACGGGATACGGTAAGATGACAACAAACACCTCCTGCAATCGATCAACACTATAAAAAATGTACGAAAATAAACACAAAAATTGACCCATTTTTCATACGATGCCCCTATCTTTTATTTTATGTGCAAATAATAGTACATAGCCCATCAACGCTTTCCCTCCTATTCCATTAAACATCCTTTTCTACTCGAAAAATTAATTGAGAAATTTCCATTTATTAAAATTAGTCTTAGAAATTTTAGGCACATTCGAAGCCTAATAGCTATTTGTGAAACAAGTAAGCAAAATGGGTCATTTTATGCGAGTGTGAATTTTGAATCATAGGCCAAAGGCTCGAAGCATGATTCGGTGGTTCGCGCACGAGCGAAGAAAGCCACAATTCGAGAACCTCAAACAAAATGGATTTCGGAGCACTAGCTGTCGGACTGTCTCAAGTTACCAACTGCCCTACTGTCACAGTTGATATACTAAACTGCTCTCAATTAACAAAGTAGCATCACACTGCCCCCCAGATGTTGCCAGTTACAATATAAAGTCTAATTCATAACATTACATATGCAAACTTGCGAAAGCGTGAAGATACCACGACCTTTGTTTGAAGTTACCAATTCCAGTGCTTGAAGTACCTTTTCTCGTGAGTGCACATGCGCAACCTTTTCATAAGTGCTCGAAGTGAGTCATATTCAACTGCGCATGCGCAAAAATCGTTCGCAGACAGTCTGGTCAAAAAAGTTCCTTTAGGCACATATTGAAAACATGAAAACGTCAACTTTTGACGTGAGTGTTGCAAAAAATACATTAACTGAGGGATTGCCGGTTACTAACAACTTAAAACTTGAAACTACCATTATAAGAAGTATTCTATTTGCAATCGATGCTTTAATAATAATAATAATAATAATAATAATAATAATAATAATAATAATAATAATAATAATAATAATAATAACTTTATGAGAACTTTATTCAGATGAGTGTATAATTCGAAACACAACTGATTTTTAATGACTTGAGTTATTGTTGTTCTGGGAGTTAGCGATCTCACGGAAGTCTTTTAATTATAGTCATAAAAATATCGATTCTCGATGAATCATTCATAGCCGATCAAATACGTATTTCCTTCGCTTGTGGCAAGATCGGTATGCAGGGTAGAACTTTTTGAACATCTCTTTGTTGAAAATGGCTCTGTGGATTAAATCACAGCAATCCCTGGTGCGACTCATTAAATTAGATTCCATACAAGTTCATTTCCTATTCGGTAACACAGTTCTTGTGAGTTCTATGCCCATGACTGAATATTTTCTTGCATCTACTAAAAAACATTATGTGATTATTATACGAACAAACAAATATTTTATTGAACCAAACAAATTATCAGGGTACTAAAATGTGTTGCCTAAAAGTCTTACTTCATCAAACATTATACGTACTAACTCAATAAAAAATGTTGAAGGAAGTGTAAATGACCTCAGAATTACCTATGCAGCAAGAATCAATATCAACAATCGCTAGACGATATTATTGTTCCTCCGACATGCAATAAAATGTTGGAATCAAGCACCCGTGCAGAAATTGCCCATCTTGGTCCATATTTCCGATGTGGCCCCGATCGGGTTTGTCATATGTGGCTATAGCATGGCTATTCCTGTGGTTCGGGTCGGAACCACATCGGGGCGATCCCGCCTGTTATTAATTG
>WSXT02074715.1:0-26619 GCA_011762715.2 Neuroterus valhalla
TAGGGACGCGTGGCGGTCTCGGGTAGATGAGGCAATGAACTTTCGAGTTCCAAATGCTGATAAATAATAAATAATAAATAATAATAATAATAACAATGGACAACACAGTACACATTGCCTTGACGAGTATCGTTTCCCTTTCTATGGTTCCAGGACAGTTCCATTTTTAAGATTTTATATTAACTTAATAAGCTTCTTATGTACTTTCAACTGATTAATCTGACACAAAATTAATTATTATCGCGTTATTTGAGTGCAGCACGCATGTAAACAATGCTATGTATATCCCATAGGCAGCCATGTTGATTAGTTCACTAGATGGCCATCAGGTCTCGCATTGCAACTTTGAATTCCCAATGGGATTCGGACAAAGTGAAAGACTGTATGCGCGACTTTTTCAAGAAGCTATATGAAGATGAAGCCACGGAACATAACAATAGTGACACAGCTAAGAATAAGTTAGACAAATCCGATGTAGGCGGCACGAGCAGAATCGGTATCGCCGACATTATTTCCATAATAAAAAAAACGAAAGGATGATAGGGCGGCCGGTGTGGATGGCATTACCAGCCTTGTCAAAAGCTTTTGACAAGGTGGATTAGGCTAAACTTTGGCAGTAATTGAACATTTTTATCCAATTCTATTCGAAGGTGGCTTCTGAAAGTAATGCAAGCATTATACATATAATAGTAGCAAAGCGAGTGTGAGAGGAAAAGGACAACTGATCGATTGGTTTGATATTAGGCTGGGCGTTAGGCCAAATACAGCCAAAATTGCTACATATAATTTTGTGCTAGCACCAACTGTGCTGCACGGTAGCAAAACGAGAAGAGGATGAGAGTAAAGACATGCACGTGATTGACATGCAGTTGCTGCGTAATATGTGCGGTAAAATGCTAATCGAAACAGTGAGAAATGCGTGGGTTATCAAATAATGTGGTGTAAAAGAAACACTGTTTGACAATAGTGAAAGAAATTTGCTGAGATGGTTCAGTCGCGTTGAGAAAATGGATGAAGAACGATTAACAAAGCCAGTGTATCTAGGTAGGTTTGATAGTAGCGTACCCAGAGGCAGACCAAAAAAGTAATGAATAGAATGTGTTGAATGAGACCCTAAAGAGGCGTATATCATCATTTACTCCGCGTGTATATTCATTCTGCTAAAGAAACCAATTAGAGTTTCTGTTTACACTCAAAATTCCGCGTCTCAAGCAAAGGTTTTGGATCAAAAACAAAGATTAACAATGAAATCAACTTTCTTTCTATTCACGAAAAACGTGCAATGAATTCTAAGACCATGTCAATTCCAATTTCAAATCTTTCCATATCAATCCCTTATCTTTCAATAGTAAAACGAGACTAGAACCACAAAAAATTACGCTTACCCCGAAAATTACTTGATTTAATAGTATAATAATAATAATAATAATAATAATAATAATAATAATAATAATAATAATAATAATATGTGAATCTCTTTCGAAATTGATTTGAATTTCTCCAAATTCATGTAGACTTCGATAAAATTGTTCAGATTTATCTGGATATATGTAAGTTAATTGAAATATTTCTGAAGAAAGTTTGTTTTATTTGGAATAATTTGAATTTGTTGGGTATTATATGCATATAACTAGATTTATCTGGATCCGCGTAGATTCATTTCAATATTTCTCAATTCTTTCGAATTCAATATGATCCTCATATATTAAGTTTTATTGATCTGGATTTCTTTTATTTGAATATTTTTGGATTTATTCGAATTCATTTAAATTCTTATGGATCAATTTTGTATTATTTGGATTTTCTAGATTCACATGGATTTATTTGAATTTATTAGGTATCGTTTGAATTTATTTTAATTGATTTGGATTTATCTGGAATAATCCGTATTCATTAAGATTTAATATTAATTCACTTTATTTGGAATTATTTGAACTAAAGTGAATCTAATTGAATGATATAGGATATAATTATATTCATTTGAATGTTCATGTTTCCGTCTCGATTTTTTCGAATTCATTAAAATTCATCTTGATTTATTTTGATTTATCTGGAAATATTTGAATTAATGTGTATTTAAATGGGATTGATTCTTGATTCTTATGAATTCAAATGGATTTCCGCTTCACAAAATTGAGGCCATCCGCGCATTCTGATTCGCTAAAAGTTGAACAATAAAAGAGTCTACCTCACTTTTTCCGAATGAAGTTTCAAAGAATTGAGCAGCTAATCCTGGACATCGACTGGACCGTTCCCAATACCGTTACTTCGTTTCATTGAGACTCGCAAGTTCCAGCAAAAGCCTTTTTTAGGCAACTAGGCAATCTCTTTCCAAGGATCTCAATTCAATATCCATTGCCTCGAGATTCATAAAAAAAAAACATCACAAGCAAAAAAATCACTTCCGCCAAATACGAAAAAAAGAAAAGAAAAATATTTGTGGAGAACCTGCCTGCAGTGGTTAATTATAATTCTAAATTCCAATATATCTCAAAAATTTATTTGAAATGATCAATACCTAGGATAATAGACGTTTCAAGATTTTTAGAAAATTAATTCAAAAATTAATTATCAAACCTATATGTTAACTCCAAATTATTAATTATATAATGCAGGTTTAATAGACACATGTCTCTATCGGTTTCATAAGTACGTGCTTATTTTTCCAATATTTGACGAAATGTGTGTTTCCAATATTTTTTTTGTGTAAAAGTGGAAATTTTTAATATAAAAGAATCTCTAGTCGGCAAAGCTGCATGATTATAGGAGGATGATTACCTCATTTTTGTCCTTTTAATTTCCCCCGAAATTTCATCTATTAAAAAAAACTGTTTTGTTGAAAATTCGTTTTTTTCCGGGTGAGACTCAGAAGTTTTTCTTTTGAATTCAAGTTTTTCTTTAATGAACCTAAATTATTTTGTACAAATTTGAACTGGTTCGTATTTCGTTCATTTCGAATCAAGAAAAATGAATTATAAACCAAGTAGTTCAATTTTCAAGAAATAAGATGAACTATTTTTAACAAAAAAAAGTCTGCCCGCTGCGCAAGCACGTCATTCTACTTGCAGGATGCGCGCGCTTTGCTTTGCCTGCAAGTTTGGGAGCGTGTCTGTCGAGTCTCGCGCTTCGCGCTCGATAGTCGATTTCTACAAGGGTCTTCTCATCATGATCAAAATTTTAAAAAATCCTGAAATTTTCATTCTTGAAACTTGATTTATTGAATAAAAAAATCAACCTAAAGAGACCATTTTTTTACAAAGTGGTTGAATTCCAAATCAAATAGATGAATCATTTTACAAAAAATACGAATCATCAACCAAATCGTTCAATTTTCAACCAATTCTGATTCCCCTTCTAGAAGGGCTTTACCCAAATCAATGCATTTGCAACAAAATATGTAAGTTGTCCACAAAATACACTTTCTAACAAAAGAAAATAAAGACTTTTCAACCAGGTAAATTAGAAAAAAAAGGAATTTGCAGAAAAATAGTTCAATACTAAAAAAGATGAATTTACTGCAAAGCATATAAATTTTTTAATCAAATGGTGCAATTCGCAACCACGAAGATGAATTTTCTATCCAGGAGAATAAGGTTCTAACAAATAAGAAGTTTTCCCTCAAAAATATGATTCCTCAAGAAAGGCATCCCTTTTCTAATGAATATGGTAATTTTAAAATAGAAGTTCAATTTTTAGGCAACTATCCAATTTCTTTAGAACAAATTTATTTGACACTAAAATGTTCAAGCCAACAATATAAGCAAACTCTCAAGAGAATGGTTGCACCTTTTACCGAATAGCTCATTTTTCCACTAAAAAACATGAAAACTTCATTCAAAAATATAATGCCTAAATCAACTTTATCCTCAACAGATGATTTTCTAACGAGAAAGTTAATTTTGAAGGAAGAAAAATTCCAATTTTCGTCAACAGCCATGCCACGCTCGAAAAACGAGTTCCCGTCCAATTACTGAAGTTAAGAAGCGTTGGTCGCGAATAGTACTTGGATGGGTAACCATCCGGGAATACCGCGTGCTGTTGGCATGTTGGCGGGAGACTGATGACTACCCGTGTATCCAACGCAACCGATAACGACTCTTTACGAGTCACGCTTACCCCGCATTGGATTTTGGCCTAATGGTAGGTACAAAAATAAAAAATATATACATATATTCCTTATAAAAAATAAATATATTTTCCTTTATTGAAAATCCTTTCTCAAAGTGACAAGATATCCATTATTTACATAATGTGTATTTATTTGGATTTACTTGAGTTTAAACTAATTATTTCAAAACTAAATCCAAATATTTTCAAATAAATGCATATGAATAATAATAAATCCAAGTAAAAATGAATATATCTATACAAATTTGATAACATCCAAAAAATCCAAATTAATTCTAATGATTCCAAATAAATCCCAATACAATCAAATAAGTCCAGACAAATCTGAATAATTCCATAAAAACGTAATCAAATCAAAATAACTTTAAGAAAATTCAATTTGATGTAAATAATAATAATAATAATAATAATAATAATCAATGCATATAAATTCATAGAATTCAAAACATCCAAATAAATCCAGATAGGTCCAGACAAATCCAAGTAAATCCAATTAATTAATTAAATTATTAAAAATCAAAAATTTTATTGAATTAAGATCAATCAATGAATCTGAACAAATCTAGAAAATTCCACGGATATCTAAAACATACGAAAAGATCCAGATAAATCCAATTTAATCCGATTCAATCTAAATAAATCAATAAGAATCTAATCGAATCAGAATAAATTTGATTAACTAATTTAATAATTTGATTATTCACAATAAATAATTATTAATTCAAACAAATCTGAAAAAATGAAAATGATTCCCGAAAAATCCAGAAGATTTAAAATTAATCCAAATAAACCCAACAAAATTTAAAAAATCTGAATTAATTAGTTGAATACAAAAATATATCTGCAGGGATGTAAGAATTTTTAATCCAAGGTAATCTAAATGAATATATGAAAATACAATGAATTAATAATTCGAATAATTGCAAATAAATCCAAACTATTCCCAACAAAACCAAATAATTCAATAGAATCCAAAATATCCAAATAAATCTAAATAATCCTAAGTAAATCTGCATAATGCCATGAAAATCTGATTGAATACAAACGGAATGAAATATATTTTATAAAAACGAATCTCGATAAATCAAGATGAATCCAAATATATGATAATAAAATGTGGATTATTCCATCAAAATCTAGGTTTCAATAAATGAAGGGTTTAAAACCTTAAAAATACGACATCTTCCAGACTAGTAATACATTTTCCAAATTCCAAATCGATCACGTTTCGAGAACTAGTGGTTTTCCTCATCAGATCAGTGTATAAAAAAATTACAATATTGAATTTCAATTACTTAGAAACATTTTGAGGTTGGTTAAAATAGTATCTTTGTTGTATAAAGTAAAATAAACGTAATTTTCGTCAATAGATATATTCAGATGATGAAAAGAATGATAAATTTCTTTCTTTAACGCCTGGAAAAACTAGGTTTCAATAAATAAATTCAATAAATTATAAATATTCAATAAATAATGGTTTTCAAAACGTAATCGATTTGAAATTTGGAAAATATATTACTAGTCTGGAAGATGTCGTATTTTTAAGGTTTTATAGCCTTTGTTTATTGAAACCTAGTTTTCCCAGACGTTGAAGAAAGAAATTTACTATTCTTTTTATGATCCATAAAAATCTAAAATTTTTGAAAGATCTAAATAAATCCAAATCAATTTAGGTCTAAATAAATTCATGAAAATCTAATCGAATTAAAATGGAAAAGAATAAATCTTAATTCATCCAACTTGATCCAAATAAATCTCAACAAATGTAAATCAATCCATGAAATAGAAATATATTTAAATAAATTCAAATGCAAATCAATCCATGAAATTCAAATAAACTCAAATCCATCCAAATATATCTAAATAAAGTAAAAAAAAAAACCTGAATCATTCAGTTGAATTCAACACATCCATGAGAATATAATCATTTCCAGCATAATCTAGAATATTTCCATAATAATGTACAATATTCCAATAAATCCGGATAAATCTTGAGAAATTCAAGTGAATGAATTAATGAAAGTGTATAATTAACAAATTAAAATAAATCAAAATTGATCTAAATTATGATTCCAAATTATTTCAAATATATAAAAAATATTCAGGTAAATCCCACGAAGCCTAAATGAATTCATAGAAATCATATTCAAATAAATTACAAGAATACAAATTATTTCGAGTGCATACAAAAAAATCTGAATAGAATCGAATGAATCCTAATGAATCCTAATGAATCCAGACGAATCTAAATATAGCCAGGAAAGTCGAATTATATCAATAAAAACCCAAACCATTCAGATAAATTCCAAAATTTAAAATAAGCGAACTTATTGAAATTGATTCCAGTAATTCTAAACAAATATAAAGGAATCAATAAAAATCCAAAACATTTCAATGGATCCAGATGAATCCAAATAATTCCGAACAAATCCAAATAAATCTGAATAAGACCATAAGAATCTAAAAAAATTCAAATAAGTATAAATTATTCGAAACATGTCCAAATAAATCTAAATATATCCATAGAAAGCTATTTTAATTCTTATAAATACGAGTAAATACGAATGAATTTGAATCAATCCAAATAATTTCAGACATCCATATCTAAATTTCGGTACAAGTACTCCCTTTTGAAAGTCCCGCCAATCAACCAGGAAAATCCGGCTATTTGTACTATATCGCCCTTCTTAAATGAGAGTTAACGTCCCTCATTATTTATTCATCCTTCTTTGCTGGGAATGCAACTGATTCATTGCAAATTGATTTGTCATAGTTGATGATTTTACATTTTTGTCTAAAAATTCAAATATTTTGATAGAAAGTCTAGCCATTCAGTTCAAGATTAAACTATGCATTCAAATATTGAAATGATTGCTCGAAAATAAACGATTTTTTGTACAAGAATGCAAAAATCTGCCTCCATCGAGATTTGAACCAGGAAGGCCACTATAAGTGAGCGGAGCATCAACCAATCCTTTTTTCTCACTTTGGGTATACATAATTTCTGATAAGAAAGCGATAACAGTTATCTTTGTAAATTGATGGGAGACAAAGCATCAGACAAGATTTTATCGGATTGAACGAATGCATCGCATATTAAGTCGACGTGCGTTGGATCCTGTTATTGAGTTTTATCTTCATTTTATTAGCCTACAATGTTTAATACAGTAATTAACTTTTATGTAAAGATGAGTAATATTGAGCTTTTCATTTTTTTAAGTTTATAATCGAGGATCGTTACAATAATGAATAAATTACTTTCTGGAAGGATCTTGTCATCGTCACCGTTATATCACAAAACATAACTAGTTATCATTATCTTCAACTATTTCAAACGTAACTTTAACTAAGTTAATTTTAAAAAGATGTCTATCTTTATTTTTAAGTAAATTTTGTATTTCAGAAATAAGAATGTATATCATCATGACCGACATTATATTTTTAAGATACTAAAAATATCATAATTATTCTATGAAAGGAACGGAAAAGTTAAAGTTTGAACAAGATAATGTAATTTGCAAACTAATACTCTGACCCTTAACTGCATAAAATAATTGTAAGTCAATGATAATTTGAGTATTAACTAACAAGATTAATTTTGTTATGAATAATAGTTGAATTTCCAGTTCAAAAATTTATTTTTCAACTACAGAGTTTCATTTTTTAGTAAAATTCTCCAGTTTCCAAATGAAAAGAAGAATTCATAATCGAAATGTTCAATTTTTATGTGGGAAGAGAAGTATTTAACAAAAAAGATTAATTTTCAACAATACAGTTGAATTTTTACCAAAAAAGTTTATTTTCAACCTAAACAGGCAGATTTTTACGAAACAAATGGATTTTACAACAGAAAGGATAATATTCAAAGAAAATGATTGAATTCCGAACCCAAAATATGAAATTACCATCAGGAAGATTTATTTTCTTATGAAAAAGACAAATAGCACACGAAAAACATAATTGTGAAACTAAATAGTTGAATTTTTCTAACCAAAAAAGAGTAATTCTGAACTAAAGATGGAATAGTTCAATTTTTATTTGGGATAAATAATTTTCATCCCAAGAAAAGGAACGATTTTAAGTCTTGCGTTTAATTTCCAATTCAGAAGAATAATCCTTTACAACGTAAAAAAGATTTTCAACGAGTTAGTTAAATTTCCAACGAAAAAGATTAATTTTGTGCTTAGAAAGATCAATGCGGAACCAAAAAGATTTATTTTTTATGGAAAAGACAAATTTTCGACAGAATGCATGAATTCCTGACAGAAAACTTGAATTTTTCAGCTAAAAATAATAATTTTTAACCAAGAAGATTGATTTTTTTAGTATAAAATACCATTCGTAAACCAATAACGGCAAAGTTAACTTTTGAACAAGCAGTAATTGTTTCTAATAAGAACAAAATATGAATTTCTAACGAAGAATTTTTTTATGGACCAAAATTGATTCCTGTTTGTTACAAAAAGAACAGTTGAATTCAGCAATATAGCATAGAGATTAGGAATGAGGAAATCACAAAGATTGGAAATCTACTTGAAGGAAATTAATTACCTGCATTTATATTTTATGAGACTCCATAAAAATATTTAAAGCGAATTTCTTGATGGGGTAATCGTAGTAGATTCTCTAACTGAAATCGCTCGATTATACATGACCTATGATTTCTTGCACATTGAGATTTTTTCAATTAATGATTCAGTGCCAAACATAAGGAAGTTAAAGACCCCTTTCTCTTTCTTTCTTTGCTAGCTTGAGTAAACAAATTTGGTATTTAGTCCATTTAATCTTTCAGCATTTTCGACTCCAAATCGAAGCAACTATTTTTAAGAGAGAAAAAAACGTTCAATCTTTATCCGATAGGTAAAACCAGGACTGTTTGTCCAGAATGACCAGAATCTGATTTTTTTTGTTGGTTATCATGCCTATTGACAGACAGATAGCAGGCTGCAGACTGCAGATAGATAGACTACTTCTTTTACTACTACTACTATAGATAACAGACTAGAGACAAACAGACTTCTACTACTAAAGATAGACTATATACTACAAACTGGCAGACTGCAGGCTACAGGCCACAGATAGGCAGATTGCTTCTACTTTTACAGACAGACAGGCTACAGACAGATAACCTGCATCAGACAGAAAGCCTACTATTTCTACAGAAAAACAAACTTCAGACTAAAGCAGACAGGCAACTTCTACTACAGACAGAAGGGCTACAGACTACAGGGTAAAGACAAACAGAATGCAGGCTACAGACAGATATGCTACAAACTGGATTCTACAGACCCAGAATTGTAGATAAACAGACAACGGAATACATAATACAGACTACAGACATAAAGACTACAGACTAGATACATTCAGGCTACATACAAACAGATTACTACTTCTACTACAGACAGACTCATCCTGCTACATACAGGCATAATAGAGAATACAGGTTGCAGACGAACAGAATGCAGGCAACAGCCAGACTGCAGACTACAGACTGACAGATAATATACTAAAGACTGAAGGCTACCGAATTCGGACAAACCACTACTACAACTGACACATAGCCAAGAGACTACAGGTGAGAAAGGAACAGAATGCAGGCTGCAGACAGACCTGAGACCACAGAAAGTCTACTACTACAACATACAGACAGACTGCAGACTGAATGCTATAGATTACAGAGGGACGATTACTATTGCAGGCAGATAAGCTACAAACTACAGGTTACCAGCAGACAGACTGAAGACTACAAACAAATAACAGACAGGTAGACCACTGCTGATACGTCAAAACAGAGTACAAACCAAAGACCACAAACTACAGACCGACTACTACTACTAAGACAGGCTACAGAATACAGGTTACACATAGACAGAATTTAGGCTAGAGACACACAGACTGCGGACTACATACAGGTTGCATGGTTAAAAATTTTACCATAGAATGTTAAGTTTTATTTTTCAAGTTTCAATCCAACTATTTCTTTAAGAAGTCACCTTTATCATAGAAAAATAATTTCTTCTTGTTGAAAATTCATCTTCATCGGGTAAAAGTTTTACTGTTTTGTTGCAAATTTCGCTTTTCAGCTAAAAACTCCTTCTTTCTTTTAATGAGAGTTCATCTTTCAGTAGTAAAAGTTATCTCTTCAAGTTAAAAAATGATCTCGAATGATTAGACGTTAGTTATCAATATTTGAGAATGGTATATTCAAATGGTATCCATAACATTTCAACTTTATTGTACCTTCTACTGTTCCGCTAATATGGTTACCATTCAAACTTCACTGTATCCTCTTTTATTACAAATTCATGATTTCGAGGCTATGGTGATTTCTTGTGTTGTTCCAACAGATCGATAACTAAGTTAACTCTATTATATCTCCTATCGTTCAAATAACGTAATCGCAATTTCAACTTGATTGTATCTTCTTTCGTTTCAATGGAATGGTTACCATCTCGCTCTTATGTTATTCAATTTTGTTTTGATTGTATGTTTCTGATGGTCGTGTGACCATGAACCATCATTACATTATCTTCTTTCGTTCGTATAGTATGGTGACCATGTCAAATTCAATGTATGTTCTTATGTTTGAATGGTATCAATAGCATCATAACTTCATTGTATCTTCTATCATTACTATGTTATGGTTGCCATTTTAACATGGTATGGTTACTAGGTCAACTTTAGCGTATCTTTTATTGTTCCAAATATCTTATTTGGATGCTACAGTGGCCATGTGCCAAGAATAGTGTTTCTTCTTTTGTTATAACGGGATGGTTACCAGGACAACTCCATTGTATCTTCTACTGTTTCACTAGTATGTTTACCATTTCAACTTCACTGTATCTTATTCTGTTCCAAATGTCTAATTGGGATGAAATAGTGACCATGCACCAACAATATTATTTCTTCTTTTATTTCAACGGTTCGGTTCCTAGGTTAACTTTATTGTATCTTTTATTTTTTTACTAGTTTGGTTACCATTTCAACTTCATTGAATCCCCTTCCATTCCAAATGTATAATTTCGATGCTTTGATGACCATGTACCGACTTCATTATATCATCTTATGCTCCAGCAGTATGGCAACAAGGTCAACTTTATAGTTCCTTCAATCGTTCCAATAACATAATTGCCATTTTACCTTTATTGTATCTTCTATTGTTTCAATGGTATGGTTACCATCTCAACTTGATTTTCAAAAATTTTGTTCATATTGTATGTTTCCAATGGTAGGATGGCCATTTACTATCCTCTACTGTTTTACTAGTATGGTTACTATTACAACTCCATTGTATCATCTCTTATTGTCAATGTACGGTTTGGATGTTGTGGTGACCATATAGCAACATTATCATTTATTCTTTTGTTCTAACGGTATGGTTTCTAAGTTCACTTTATTGTATCTTCTAATGTTTTCAATGTTGTAGTTACCATTTCAACTTCATTGTATCTTCTAATGTTCCAGATGTCTAATTGGGATGCTACAGTGGCCATGCACCAACAATATTATTCCTTCTTCTATTTCAACGGTTCGGTTACTAGGTTAGTTTTATTGTATCTTTTATTGTTTTACTAGTATGGTTACCATTTCAACTTCATTGAATCCCCTTCTGTTCCAAACGTATAATTTCGATGCTAAGATGACCATGTACCAACATATTTCTATCATCTCATTTTTCAACAGTATGATTACTAATTCAACTTGATTGTATCTTCTATCGTTCCAATAAAGCAATCAACATTCCAACATGATTGTATCTTCTACTATTCTAACAGTATGGTAACCATCTCAACTTTATTTTATTCAATTTTGTTCATATTGTATGTTTCCAATGGTAGGGTGGCCAGCATCAACATTAAAATATCTTTATTTGTTCGTATAGTCTTGTTACGAAATCAACTCTATTGTTTCTTCTCTTGTACCAAGTGTATGATTTCGGTGCTATGGTGACCCTGTACCAACCTCATTGTATCTTCTATTGTTTCAAAAGTATGGTTACTAGGTCAACTTTATTGCATCTCCTATTGTTCCAATGGTATGATTACCATTTCAACTTCATTGTATATCCTACTGTTCCAAATGTTTAATTGGGATGCTATAGTGACCATGCACCAACAATATTATTTCTTCTTTTATTTCAACGGTTCGGTTACTAGGTTCACTTTATTGTATCTTCTATTGTTTCACTAGTATGGTAACCATTTCAACTTCATTGTATCTCCTTCCATTCCAAATGTATAATTTCGATGCTTTGATGACCATGTACCAACATATTTCTATCATCTCATTTTTCAACAGTATGATTACTAATTCAACTTGATCGTATCTTCTATCGTTCCAATAACGCAATCAACATTCCAACATGATTGTATCTTCTATTATTCTAACAGTATGGTAACCACCTCAACTTTATTTTATTCAATTTTGTTCATATTGTAGGTTTCCAATGGTAGGGTGGCCAATACCAACATTAGAATATCTTTATTTGTTCGTATAGTCGGTTTACGAAATCAACTCTATTGTATCTTCTCTTGTTCCAAGTGTATGATTTCGATGCTATGGTGACCCTGTACCAACATCATTGTATCTTCTCTTGTTTCAAAAGTATGGTTACTAGATCAAGTTTATTGCATCCTCTATTGTTCCAATGGTATGATTAACATTCCAACTTCATTATATCTTCTACTGATTCACTAGTCCGATAACCATTTGAGCTTTATTTTGTCGTTTTTCTTCTAATGGTATGGTTTGCACCTCAACTTTATTCTATTTATTGCTTTGTTCTTATCGTGAAATTCTGATAATATTGTAACAATGTACAAATTTAATTGTATCTTCTTTTGTTCTGACAGTATGGTTACCATTCCAACTTTATTGTTTCATCTGATGTGCTAATATTGTGGGTAATACATCAACTTTATGGTTTCTTCTATTTCCCTAATTGTATGCTTTTGATGGTAATTAGGTCATGTCAACTCTATTGTATCTCCTTCAATTTCGATTCTCGAAATCGAATTCAACTTACTTGAAAATTACCTGCAACAGAAATTCGCGTCTGTTTTTCGTCTCCATGAGTTCTTCTGTACTTTATCCTCAAGAAAATTGAAGTTGGTTCAAGTAAATATAACGTTTGCTAATTAGGATGATGATATCTGTAAATAGGAAGTGTTTGTCATTTAAGCAGACTCATCCCGTTGATGTGTGCTTTACGGTGAATGTATATGATTGTTAATTTTTCTCTCTCTTCTTCAAAATTTCTTGCACCCTCTTTAGACTCTCGAAGATTCTACAACCAAGAACAGTTACGTTGATCTTGCATGTTTGTTCTCTTCTCCTCGACACACTTACCTCATTACGGTACCGGCTTCGATCTGCCCGAAGTATCGAAATTTGGCCCATTTCCAAAAAAACATCTCACAATATCAAATTGCTTATTAATTTTTTTTCTAATATTTGCGGTTCAAAGTATGGCGGCAGATAGCCATAGAGATTTATAGATCAATACAAGAAATCGCAACTTCTTTCTAAATCTGGGAAAATGTAATTATTATAGGTTGAGAATTCAGAAAATTGATCTATTTTATCAATAAATATTGTATTTTCTTGCAATATGATTTGTTTGCAAAAGAAAATTTGCCTTCTTGTCTGAAGATGTCCACTATTGAATTATTGTTATGCAATCGTTTAAGTTAAAATTTATTTTTTGGTTAATTAGAATTAATCTTTCATGGTTGCGAATAACTCTTTCCGACTAAAACTCAACTGTCCTCCAAAAAATTTTTTTTTCTCGGAGAAATGCAAATATCTGGTTGTTATGCAATTTTCCACAAGAATTTGATATTTTGTTTATGTTAATCAAATAAACGTTTACTCCTCAAGAAATTTGGTTTAATGGTGTAATAATAATCATAATTAATGAGTGAGAATTCCTAATGCGAAACAAGTCATGGGTCATGTATGATTTACTTATTCCAATTAGCGAATCCACCATGATTACCCCACCGAGAAATGAGCTTCGAATATTTTCATGCAGCCAATAAAATATAGGAGCAGGTTATTAATTTCCTTAGAGTAAATACTTAATCTCTTATTTTCCGTCATTCCCAAACTTTTCCGTTTTTTTCGCATTCCTGATCTCTTTGATATTTTCCCGTTTACAGTCTCTTTCATTTTTCCGGATTCCCACTCCCCTTGATTTTTCCCTTTCTCCAATCTCTTTCATTTTTTTGCATTCTCCATCTCTTTCTTCTTTTCCGCATTCCCAATCTCTTTCATTTTCTCGCATTTCTAATCTCCTCCTTTTCGTCGCATTCCCAATCTCTTTGAGTCTCTCCAGTTTCGAATCTCTTCCTTCTTCTTCGCATTCTCAATCTCTTTCATTTATTCACACTCCCAATCTCTTTGATTCTTCCCCGTTACCAACCTGTTTGGTTTTTTCGCATTACCAATCTCTTTCATTTTTTCGCATTTATAATCTCTTCGATTCATTCCCATTTCTAATCTCCTCCATCCTTTCGCATTCCCAATCTCTTTGATGTTTTCCCATTTCCAATCTCTTTCATTTTTTCGCATTTACAATCTCTTTTTCATTTTTCCGCGTTTCCAATCTCTTCCTTTTTTTCGCATTTCCGAACTCTTTCATTTTTTTCATTCTCATTCTCTTTCATTCTTTTCCCATTTTCAATCTCTTTTTTTCGGATCCCCAATCCGATTTTTCCTAATTCCAAACTCTTTGATTTTTTCGCATTCTCGATCTCTTCTATCTTTTTCCTATTCCACTCTTGTTCATTTTTTTCTATTTACACGCTTTTTCATTTTTTCGAATTCTCAATCTCTTCCATTTCTTTGCATTCGTCATCTCTCTGATTCTCCTCCATTCCTAATCTCTTTTTCTTCTTTTTCGAATTCCCAATCTCTTTCATTTTTCACATTCTCTATTTCTCCGATCTTTTTACACATCCCCAATCTCCTTCATCCTTTCTCATTCCCAATCTCTTTGATTTTTCTTCATTTCCAATCTCTATCATTTTTCTGAATTTACGATCTCTTTCTTTTTTCCGCATTTCCAATCTCTTCCTTTTTTCGCATTCCCGAACTCTTTCATTTTTTTCCAATACCAATATCTCTCATTCTTTCACCATTTTCAATCTCTTTTTTTCGGATTCCCAATCCCTTTGATTCTTGCTTATTTCCAATCTTTTCCATCTTTTCGCAATCTCAATCTCTCTTATTTTTTCGCATTCTCAATCTCTTAAATTTCTTTTCCCATTCCTATTCTTTTACCATTTTCAGTCTCTTTCTTTCGGATTCCCAATCCCGTTGACTTTTCCCTATTTCCAATCTCTTCCATTTTTTTCAAACTCAATCTCTTTCTTCTTCTTCGCATTTACAATCTCTCTCATTTTTCCGCATTTCCAATCTCTTCCTTTCTTTTCGCCTTCCCGAGGTTTTTAATTTTTTCATTCCCATTCTCTTTTATTCTTTTCCCATTTTCAATCTCTTTTTTTCGGATTCCCAATCCCTCTGTTTTCTTCCTATTTCCAGTCTCTTTCATTTTTTCGCATTCTCAATCTCTTCTATCTTTTTCCTATTACACTCTTGTTCATTTTTGCCCATTTCCACTTTTTCTCTTTCTTCTTTTTCGCTCTCTTAATCTCTTTCATCTATTCACACTCCAAATCTCTGTGATTCTTCCCCGCTCCTCATCTCTTTGTTCTTTTTTGCATTCCCGACCCCTTCCATTCTTTCGCATTCCTAATCACTGTGATTCCTACCAGTTCCCAATCTCTTTCATTTTTCCGCATTTCGAATCTCTTTCTTTTTTCGGGTTCCCAATTTCTTTGACACTCTCCCGTTCCTCGTCTCTTTCATTTTTTCGGATTCTCATTCCTTTTGATTTTTCCCTATTTCCAATCTCTTTAATTTTCCTTAGTTCCGGTCTCTCTCATTTTTCCATTTTCATACTCTTTCTTTCCTTCCGCATTTCCTATCCCTTTGATTCTTCCCCGTTCTCAATTTCTTTCTTCTCTTTCGCATTCCCAATCTCTTTCATTCTTTCGCATGCCCAATGTCTGATTTTTTTCCATTTCCAATCTCTTCTTCTTTTGTCGCATTCCCAATCTCTTTGACACTTTCCCGTTCCCAATGTCTTTAATTTTTCCCTATTTCCGATCTCTTTCATTTCTTCCCATTTCCAATCTCTTTTTTTCCTTCCGCATTTCGGATTTCCTTTGATTCTTCCCCGTTCCCAGTCTCTTTCGTTTTTTCGCATCCTCAATCTATTCGATTTTTTCTGTTTCCGTCCTCTTTCTTTCTTTTCTCATTGCCAATCTCTTTGATTCTGCCCATTCTGATTCGATCCAATTGTGAAAATACTTCATAATCCAAGTGGAAGAGAGAAATGAGAAGATGGATATGAGTCTAAGCATACTAGAATATGAACTACTAAATTTTACAAATACTAATATTGTACTAGTAGAATACTATTGACATTAGACACTTTGGCCTATTTTGAAGGTATTGCGTTGTGCGATCAAGAAATAAACTGCCTCTATCACTGTTACTCATTGTGTTTTTTTACCATCCCTCTCCATTTGCCAACTGTGAATCGCAATATTATATTTCCAGCGGATTAAAGCAAATGAATGGAAAAACGAATCCTTAGTAAAAGGGCAAAAGGGAATTCCAGAGACTAGGAGAACGGAGGTCTATTCTCTTTTTCCCACTTTTTTCACTTTTTACCCATTTTACTCCTATCTCTTCCATTTTGTTTGCTATTTCTTCACTCGCAATTTTTTCTGACAGGTTATCGAGACGTTGCATCCTGAGATTATCTTAATAACACTCTTCGCTTCAAACTCAATATCCGCTTTCGACACTTGCATATCTTTAACCGATAAGGAGTAATAAATTTTCGAAAAAAGGGTGAGAACTTATTAAATTATTTTGAAATCATTATTTAAAAATCAAGATTTGTTGGTACTTTATTTGTATTCTCGAGGAACTTATAGTCCAAATTCAGAAAAATTCAAAATGATGAAATTCAAATAATATTTCATAGCAACATTGATCGCGCGTTTCGCATTCAGTTTTTTGTTAGAAACGAAACAGTTTTTGATAGGAAAATGAACTCAAGCATTGTACTACCAAAGACTGTCAATAAAATGTGTTCGATTTTGGAAAATTTACATTAAAAATCTTCAAAGGGGATGAATTTAACAGAATTGAGTTATTTTTAACAAGAAAATAACATTTATAACAAAATGTTTGAATCTTTGACCTGGAGATAAAATTCAAACGAATCAATTATATAAAATATTAATGAGATAATTAGAGTTTTAACAACAGTCGAATATCAAAACAAATTTTTTAAACGAAATTTTTTATCAATTTTAAAACCAAAAAGATACCAATCGGAAGGAGAAAATTAATTCAACAAACCCGTTCCAATTTTAAGAAACCAGTCATATTTTCAACGAAATGATTATATACTCAACACAATAGTTCAATTTTTACCATAAAGAGATGATTTTCAACCATAAAGTGCAACTTTTGGAAATCAGGTCGATTTTCAACTAAAAACGGTATCAGTCTCAACCCAAAAGTTAAATTTCTAAAAGTCTAATTTTGATAGAATAATTCAGACTTCCAAATCGATGAATTAATTTTTCAACGAATAATTAAATTTTCAACACAATTGTTTGATTTTTTACTTCATAGATCAACTTTCAACTTATTCGCTAAATTTTCGAAAGATAGAATAATATTTAACCAAGAGCAATTACATTTTGAACGCAATGGTTGATTTTTCCAACCAAAGAGAGAATTTTTTTTATAACTCAGTGGATTTTCAACAAAAATGGTAATTTTCAATCGAAGAAGATAAATTTTTGACCAAGAACGAACGAAATAGTCTTGAAATAGGCTTGAACGAAATGGTCGAAATTCGAGAAAATAATTGGATTTTCAAGATAGAAAGCGAATTTTGAAGAATGGAAAAACTAATATTCAACCGAAAGCAGCTGCATTTTAACTCAGTAGTTGAATTTTCTTCTTGAAAACGATGATTTTTTAGAATAATGTTGAATTTTCAACAAAAAAGTTCATTTTCTAATTAAAAGGATAAATTTTCGTTTAAGAAGAAGTAGCTCTAACAAAAAAGTTGGAATTTCAGAAAATTTATTCAATTTCTAACACAAAAGATCAACTCTTATCCAACATACACGAATGTTCAAGCAAAAAGTGAAATTTGCAAGGAAAAAAGATTGATGAATAACGAATAACAGTTGCATTTTGACCAAATAGTTTTTTCAAGTAAAAGAGACAAGTTATTTAGGAGACAGTTGAATAAATTAATAATAAATGATTTCTCAACAAAACGGTTAAACTTATAACCGAAAATGATGAAGTTTTAATCCAATTGTTGAATTTTGGAGCCAGTAAGTTTAATTTTCCAGGAGAAGTACATATTATCAAAGTGACGACTGGAATTTTCAGACCTACAAGTTGGATTTATAAAATATAGTTATTTGAAACCAACAAAAAAAAATAATAGTCCAAGAAAGTAGAATTTCGAATCGGAAAATATGACTTTTCTACCATGGAGAATGAATTCACAATCGAAATGGATCAATTGCGCTTCCGAAGGAACGCATTTAAAAAAAAAAAAACAGTTGATTTCTCGAAAAAAAATGGCTTTCCCGTAATATATAAATTTTCAAAGAATAATTTGTAATATAAAACTTCTACAAGGGAAGGAAGAATCATCAACAAAGTAGCCGAATTTCCAACCAAAGGAATAAATCTTACCATTATATAAATTTCAACAAAGTAATAATATTAACAACTATAAATATGAATTTGAAACCGAACGGTTACATATGTAATAGAAAAAAAGGATTTCCTACAAAAAGGATCCAGAAACAGATGATTTTGTAAAAGAATTGGTGAAATTTAAAGCAAAAGAGACTAATTATCTACAAAACAGATAAATTTTTGTTAAGAAATTTTGATTTTTCAAAAAAAAAGTAACTTTCTACCAAATAATTGAATTTTCAAATAAATAGTCTAATTTTTACCCAAATAGTTAAATCCTCAGACAAAATAGTTAAATTATCAACTGCAAGTATGAATTTGCAACAACAAAGTTCATTTTGAACCAAATAGTTATATTTTCATCAGTTTTTCCTTCCTATAAACATTCTTCATTCTCCAACATCTATTGTATTTTATTGCGTATCGAATAATATAATTCAAATTTTTTTTCAGATCTGCTATAAGAGACGAGAAAAATGCATGCATGTAGGGATAATGATTGAAATTCCTGAATGAATCATTCATCTGAAAGTCGGTGATGGTCGAATAGTGGGCACAAAGGCAAGAGGGTTGTGTAAGCGCCAAGCAGCCTTTTGTAGTCCGGAACCATAATTTTCTTACTTGATTGCAACACGGATTAACAATGAGATAGAAATTTAAATATTAATATAAAAATAGGAAAATATATGTAATAATATGGCAATACGAAAATATATTGGTAAGTATAACGAACAATAGTCAAGTTTTAAATTCCAAATCTTCCAAATTGGAAAAATTCTGAACTTAGATTATCAAATTAAAGAAAGTTTGAATCATTATACTTAAAATTGTCATAATTTTTCATTGTGAGTTCCCGAAATCAGAAACATTTTAATTTCAATGTCTTACAATTATATTTTTTCAGCTCAAACGATTTGCAATACGAAATGCTTCAATTTGGAGATTCAAATTTATTTATTGATTTATAAGATAGAACTTAAGTCAGTTTTAATAAATTCAATCAGAATATTAATAGGTATCTGGTATGCAAGATTCAATAAATCATACACCAATTTTGTCATTGAGATTTATCAGCTTTCTGATAATTCAATTTCGAAGATCAAAAATCAAAATTTTTTTAATTTTTACATCTGATAGTTTGGCAATTATGTCAAAATTTGGAGAAACAGAGATTAATTATTAAACAGAGAATAATGATTAATTTCTTATACATTCTTCTCCTTTCAAAAACTTTTTCTCAAAATGTTCGAATTCGATGAGAAAATGCCTGATTTAGATTCATATTATACATCTAGATTTATTTGGATTCCTTTTGATTTATTTTTAATTACTTTCATCCATCTGAATTTCCTCAGATTTATTAGGATTTATTTTTAGTCATTCAAACTTGTTCGGATTTATTTATTCTAAGAATTCATTCAGATTTATTTGGATTTGTTCCGTTTTTTTTTTCGGAATAACCATGATTTATTCGTGTTTGATTGAACTTATTTTGATTCTTGTCGACTTATTCAGATTTATTAGGACTTTATCGATTTATACAAATTTTTAAACATATTTTAAATTATTTGTATTCGTTCAGATAAATTTGAAATTATTTAAATTCATTTGGAATTATTCTTATAAATTGAATCACGTCTGGTTCCATTTGAGTTGGTTATGATTCGTTTGAAGTTATTCAGATTTCTTCGGATTTACCATGATTTATTCGTGTTTCTTTAAGCTTTTATTTATTTATTTCGATTTGCCCAGATCCAGAAGAATTTATTTGGATTTGAAAGGATATTCTTAGATTTTTTCTTCTATCTAGAATTGTTTGAATTCACTTGCAGTTATTTGGATTTATAATAATTTATTCGGATTTATTCGAATACAGATACATATATTCATTCGGATTTATTTTTTATTTGGATTCATTGCATTCATTTTGGTTTTATTTTGATTGTTTATAAATTATTAGAATAAATTCAGATTGTTCGGATTCATTCAGATTTTCCCGGCTTTACCATGATTTATTCGTGTTTTTTAAAATGATTCGATTTAATTCGATTTATTTGGATTCAGAAGGATTCACTTGGATTTCAGATGATATTTTTAGATTTTTTCATCCATTTAGGATTGTTTGGATTCATTTGAAATTATCTGGATTTATAATGATCTATTAGGACTTATTCGAATGTAAATACATATATTCATTCGGATTTTTTACATTCACTTTGGTTTCATTTTAATTGATTATGAGTTATTAGAATAAATTCAGATTCTTTGGATTTATTTAGATTTATTTGGACTTATTCCGATTTTTTCGGCTTTACCATGATTTCTTCGTGTTATTTTAAATTTTTGGATTCATTTCGATATATTCGGATTAGGAAGGATCCATTTGGATTTCAAATGACATTTTTACATTTTTTCATCTATTCAGAACTGTTTGAATGCATTTTAAGTTATCTGGATTTATAATGATTTATACGGATTTATTCGAATGCACATATATACATTCGGATTTATTTTTATTTGTTTAGATTTTTTGCGTTTACTTTGATTCCATTTTAATTGAATATGAATTATAAGAATAAATTCTTTTTTTTTTTTGATATCTTCAGATTTATTTGGACTTATTCTCATCATGGAATCTCATCTGGTTTCATTTGAATTAGTTATGATTCGTTTGGATTTATTAAGATTTTTTCGGATTTTCCATGATTTTTTCGTGTTTATTTGAACTTATTTAGATTCATCCATATTGAGTCAGGTTTATCATGACTTATTTAGATTTTTTCAGATTTTTAACAATTTTTTCCAATATCTGGATCTGTTCGTATAAATTTGAATGTATCTATTGTCATTTATTTCTATCCATTTAAATTTGGAAGCAGCTATTTGGATTTTTTTGGATTCAGTTTGATCATGATTAATTTAGTGGAGCTATTTTAGATTTTTTGGATTCATTTAAATTAAAAAGCATTTCTTTGGATTCAGAAGGAACAATTGAAATTTCTTCTATCTGCATAGAGTTGTTTGGATTCATTTCGATTATTCGGATTGTTTTTGATTTTTTGAATCTCATTTGGTTTAATTCCCATTGTTTATATTAAATAATATTATTAATATAATAAAAATGATGATAATATATATTATTGATTTGGATGTAGTCAGATTTTTTTAGATTCTTCATGATTTATTTCAATTCATTCTGATTTATTCACATTTATTCGAATTTATTTGACCTTTTTCGATTTATTCGAAATCATTCAGGTTCATTCGGATTTGAACTGATTTATTTGGATTCATCCAAATTGATTTGGATTCATTATAATGCATTTGGATTTATTAGAACCCATTCACTTTATTTGGATTTATTTTGGCTAATTTTGATTTATCTGAATTTATTCAGAATGATTCAAATTTGTTTCCAATTATTCGAATTTCTTTGATTTTATATCAATCCATTGTGATTTATTTTCATTCATTCAAATTCGTCCATATCTATTTACATTTTTTTTGCATTCAGTTGGGTTATGATCTATTCAGTGAACTTATTTTGATTTATTTGGACTAATTCAGAGATTGCATGAAAGGATTCATGTTGATTCAGAAGGAATAGTTTAATTTTATTTTATGTAAATGGGATTACTTGGATTTATTTGGATTTCATTTGATTTTATTCAGATTCATTTAGATCCCTTTCGATTTATTATAATTAATTTAGATTCAAAAAGATTCAAAATGATTTTTCAGATGTGAGATACATTTGTTTTTTTCATTTAGTTGGAATTGAATGGATTTATTTCGATTCTGATATATTTGGTTTTATTTTTATTTATTGAATCTCTTCCGGTTTTGTTTGTATTAATTATGAATAATTTTGATTTATTCAGATTTTCTCGGATTTATCAAGATTCATTTGTGTTCGAATTTATTCAGATACATTTGGATTTTTGCTGATTTATTCGGATTCATAACGATTCATCTGTAGTCATTAAAACTCTTTTCGATCTATCCGGATTTATTTTGACTTACTTTGATTTATTTGAATTCATTCAGATTGATTCAGATTATTTGTTTACCATTATTTAGATCTGTTCGGATTCATTTTAATTTATTGTGATTTATTTTGATTTGTTTGAATTTTTTCAGATCTATAAAGATTATTTTGTATTGAGTTGGATAATAATTTATTCCGTGAACCGATTTTCATTTATTTGGATTTGATTGAATTCAAAAGGAATAATTTAAATTACTATCTTCTGCATGGAATTGTTTGGATTTATTTTGATTTATTTGGAATTATTGGATTCCATTTGGTTCGAAATCAACTGATTATAATTTATTTGGGTTTATTCAGCTTTTCTCAGATTTATCATGATTTGTTCGCGTTTATTTGTACATATTTTGATTCATTTGAATTAATTAAGATTTATTTCGACTTATTTTTATCAATTCGAATTCGTTCAGATATACTGGGATTTCTGTCGGTTTTCTATGGATTTATAACGATTTCTTTCTTTTTTCTATATGGAATTATTTGGAATTATTGGATTCCACATGGTTCCAAATAAACTGATTTTTTCATTTATTAAGAATCGTTCGAATTTATTTTGATTGTTTTGGAATTATTAGATTCCATTCGCTTCCAATTGAACTAATTATAATTTATTTTGATTTATTCAGATTTAATAATATTAACTCGGATGTAAAAAGATCAATTCGAATTTTTTCATTAATCAAGAGTCGTTTGGATTTATTTTGATTTTTTAGAATCATTATGATTCATTCAGATATATTTGGATTTACGCTGATTTATTTGGATTCGTTGCAATTCATCTAGATTCATTACAATTCATTCATTAGATTTATTTTTTCTATATGGAATGGTTTGGATTTATTTTGATTCATTTGGAATTATTGGATTCCATTCGGTTCGAATTGAACTGATTATAATTTATTTGGATTTATTCAAATTTTTTCATTTATCATTTTATTCATTTATTTAGATTCATTGAGATTTATTGAGATTTATTTGGATTTATTTAGATTGACTGGGTTTTATTTGGTTCCACTTGAATTGATTATGAATTATTTGAATAAGTTCAGATTTTTCTGGATGTATGCAGATTCATCCAGATCTGTTTGAAGTCATTTTGCACAATTGAATACAATTTGGTTGCATTTGGATTCATTATAAGTCATTTAAATTTATTCAGTCTTCTTTTGATATAATTGGATTTGAACAGATTCATTTTAACTTTTTTATATTTATTTTGTTTCATCTCAATTTATAAGATTTCTTCCGATTTATTTAAATCTGATATGATTAATGCGGTTTCACAAAAAGCCCTATTTTTCCTACACACACATAAACTGCTTCGAAAAAAAATTATACGACTATTAAATGATGAAAAGACTCACTTTTCGATCTCGGAAGCAGGTTCTTCCCTCTAGGTTCTCATGAGGCGTTTCTCTTGAATAAAGCACAAATCACAAATCCAAAAACGATCAAAGCCGAGCACCAGGGTAATGAACTTTCGGATCCTTCTAGAGGAAGGATGAATAATAAACCGAGCGACCGATTCCGCGCGCGGAAGAAAATCGTTTGAGACCGATGAAAGACACATGCACGTGTTGGACTGCCGATTTCCCTCCCCACTCACTCTCTCACTCTCTCTCTCTCTCTCTCTCTCTCTCTCTCTCTCTCTCTCTCTCTCTCTCTCTCTCTTTCACCTCTTTCTCACTTTGAACCTCTCTCAAACTCGAGAAACAGAAACAGAAATAACAGAATAAGTCTTGTCCTGGGCGATTCAGCAGGTTCAGCAGGTTCAGAGTGTGAGCCTCGTAAGAGAGACGGGAGCGTTCTGTTCTGCGATCCGGCAATCTTGCGGTTGACCTTGCTACCGCTCCAAGGGTAGCGACCTTAGCAGAAGAAGCAAAACTCGTGCATCTGTGTTCTACCTTCTTCTTCTATTCTATTCCTTCCTCCCCCCTCCTCGCTCCACTCTAGGGCTCACTTTTCCTCCTCCTCCTCTTCTCTTCCTCCTTCTCTTTCTATCCTCACTTCTTTTCTTCTTCTTCTTCTTCTTCTTATTCTTCTTCCTCTTCTTGTATCTCTTCTCCTCAGTGATCATACTTGCCTCAACCGCTCAACGCAGATAAGCACCGCAAAGTAGGTAGAAAAGTAATACAAGAAACAGAACAAGAACAAGAGCAAGAAAAACCAAAAGGAGAAGAAGAAGAGTGAAATTTATTGAGAACCTAGGACTAAGAGCCCTGAAGGCGCTGCAGGAACAAAAAAGGTCATTGCAAGAACCGGAGGGATCTTACGGATTTTAGAACTGAATAAATCACGTTGGAGTAAACAACTCTTTGTGGAGTTCTGTTTGGAAAACGGTTGAGTATGAACATTTAATTATTATTCTACGCACTGCAAGGCCAACATTTATTTATAAAGAATATTTAATCATAGTACTGAAAGCGAATTTTTTCTTTGTTATGAAGCTGTTCGAACATCAAATTCCTGAACAAGAAAGTGCCCTAGATAAAAAATATACAGAGGAGGATTAACATCTTGAAAATGCCCTGAGTATGAAGACACGTAAAGAATAATAGCACATAAGGATTATTAGGCTCAGATATGTATAGCAATGTAAGGAAGACACTTCCAAAAACTGGACAAAAAACAATATATTTTCGTCAACATCGACAAAAAAAAGATCCTGAATTATGGTGTTTCAAATTCCCCGTGAAACTTCTATCATATGCTTCTATAAGTCAGGTGACAGTCTAAACTAAAAGTGATTAGAATGTTGACTATAGCCAAGTGGCAACGCTGGCTGTACTTTCAGGCCGACAGTTCATAAAATGCATGAGAAAAGTGTCAATAGTGTTCAGTTTAAATTTTTTTTGAGTACATGAACGAAATCATTCATTTTTGTTGTGCTTGAAAGAAAATGTTAATGTTTGGAGACTTTATGTTTCTCGAAGTTTTTTTAAATCAACGGCAACAATGGGATATGAAAACGTGGTTTTGGGTGCAAGTTAGGTTATGCGACGTACTCCTAAAAAGTGAAAGTTTTGATTGTGCCTAGTGATAAAGAAGTTATTCAAATCTAGAAACAAGCTATTTTGAGAGCTAATTTTGAACTGAAGCGATGTCATGTGATTTACATAAAAGACATCAATCCTGAGAATTTTCTTACGGAGCATCCGATACTTGAAAAGGATGGGTCTGTTATTCGGAGAGTAAATATATTTATTTTTATTATTTTTAAACTCCTGAAATTAATATTAACAGGGTGGTGACAAAGAGTAGTGACTTGACCAGAAAACCGGAAATTCAGAGTGAATTTCATTAGCTAAAAAAACCGGTAGATGGCCAGGAATTTAATTAGAAAACCGGGAATTACTTGATTTGCTTAGTCACTCAACAAGGTTACCGCAAAAATAGGAGAAATTACTGCTTTATTTTTATGAATTAAAATAGATCTTATCATTTGCTTCAAAGAATGCCACGTCCCCTTTGTCTGGATAAAAAAAATTTATTTTATCTATACTTTATGAGAAAGAGGATTTTTATTACATTCTCATCAGAGAAGAATTTGTGTAAAATTGTCCCCCCCCCCCCCCCCCCCCCCCTTCTTCTCCACGCCTTGTGTCTCGCGCCGCCGTCCACCGCGGACA
>WSXT02074716.1:0-12184 GCA_011762715.2 Neuroterus valhalla
AAACTGAGTTTCCGATTTAAAAAAAAATCGGAAATTCTACATTTACAGTCTTATAGATTTGATTTTTTTTCACATTCCAGTGGAAAATGAATGCGTCCAAACACGAAGTCATGGACAAACCCCCTTACGAAACTGTATTTGGACCAGGAAAAATTGATTTGATAAGTACAACTCCACCAAACGAAAATTTAAACGGTATTGTGAAGAAGGAAGTCCTCGAGGCAGATCTTGAAGAACAAGACGTCTGTTCTGTTGATATCAAAAGGTTATTTCCAAAATCATTCACATAACTTTATACTCCAAAATAGGTTGAAAATCAATTATATGTTTGTGGTTTTGTCAATCTAAACATTTGTTTCAGTGAAGTTGAGTCTGAAAAACAAAACAGACTGTGTCTAAGTCTTGTTGATCCGACGGAATTCGTATTTTTCGAAAATGTGGAATCGAATACGCAGGAAAACAATGCGCAATCGCATGTGCAACAATCTTCTTCATCAGCCGATAGACAGACACACAATACGCAGCATTCGCTGTCTCTCGGTAGATGCGCGATTCGTGATAGCGTCGTTCAAGCTTGTGAGGTAATTTTGTGCACTTTAAGTAATTAACATAAAGGCAGATTCAATATAAACCGCCAGAACCCGATTTTTAGGTGAAAAAATGTTAAGAAAACAAAAAAATTATAAGAAAAAAATCGCCCGTCACGTTTTCTATAAACGTATTTTTGTATTGTAGACGACTTACAAATCACAATAAAGTTGCCTATTGTTGTTGATAAGAAATGTATTGTAAAATTTGACATAAATTTCCATTACAAAAATGTATTCTTCTAGTTGCTTCGCATATTTACCATTAGATTACTTATTGAAAATTACTCTTTTGGCCTGACTCAACTAGGTCGCTTGACTAATTTTAAGCTAGTGTAAGTTTTTCCTTACACTATAAATGACGACAGCCTTAAAATTATTTTCTTCTTTCAGTCTCCACCAGAGAAGAGGGAAGTTGACTCGACACACGTTATTATCAAATGCGAACCTCCTGAATATGGCGCGGCTGATCAAATTGAATACTTGAAAGAAGAACAAAGTCCGGAAGTGTTGTTGAGGAAAAATTCGCGCGCCGAGTGTGAAACTTGTGGGGAAGTATTTGTCACGATATCTGAACTTAATACTCATATGCGTTCTCACACTGGGGTGAAACCTTTTGAATGTGACATTTGCCATATAAAATTCACAAACGATCATGTTGCAAAAATGCATATAATGGAACATATGGGAAAGGACCAGCGTTTCAAGTGTCCCATTTGTCCAAGAGATTTTAAGAGATATAACTTTTTAAGAAGTCATATACAAAACCACCCGAAAACTGACCTTTGTAAATGTAGAATTTGCCATGAGAGTTTCACATCTACAGATCTCTTACAATCACACATGATCATCCACCAAAACAAAAAATGTTTTTCTTGTGAGATTTGCAACAAAGATTTCAGGATGATGTGGCAACTAAATGCACATAAAAAGAATCATTTGGACAAAAAACCTTACGAGTGTCAGATTTGTAAAAAAGGATTTGTCAAACCAGGTCTGCTTAAAGAACATACGCTAATTCATTCGGGAGAAAAGGCTTTTGAGTGCAATATTTGCAAGAAAAGGTTCTCTACTAAAAAAAGTTTAACAGATCACAATGTAACTCATAAGTATGTCGAATGTGATATTTGCAAGAAAGGTTTTGAGTCAAAGACTTTTTTATGGTCGCATAAAAATGCGTTTCATTCTGGTAAGCGTACCTACGAGTGTGATACTTGTGGACTCACATATCTTAGGAGAGCTGGCATTGTATGTCATATGCGTCTTCACACTGGAGAAAAGCCTTTCGAATGCGATATTTGTAAGCAAAAGTTCCTATACTTAACGACTTTAAAATCGCATAGAAAGACTCATATTAAAACTGACAAGTGCACCAAGGATGGAATGGATTTTGAGGAAGCGGTTCTTGACACTGTCCACATAAAGGTAGAAAACGGTTATCATTCCGACAGTCATTCCGATCACACTTCATCAAATGAGAATGGAATGGTTAGTACTATGAAAACGAAATTTAAGACTGAAGTGCAGGACGAAGAAGTTTGTGATCCACTGAATTTGAATCAGGAAGTGAAACTAAAAGATATTAAGACAGAAATGTAAGAGGCAGCTAATTGAATGCATGATATTTTATTTAATTAGTAATGATGCTCCTCATTTATAAAGTGAAGAAGTTGACTCGCATATTCTTCGTAACTTCATCACTTAGGAATGCGATTGTACTGGAATTTTTATTACATTTCATTTTATGGATTTTACTGTTTATCAAGATGTGGAGTAATATTTTTCTGTGTACGTCCATGTTGAAACAGACCACTTCGTCGCTTGTCAATAAGGGTCAACTTCAGGCAGAATTCATTGTAAAGTTGACCCTCAGTGATAAGCGACAAAGTTGTGCCATTTAATGTGGACGTACACATTTTAGAATCCTACAATTCTCTACTTCAATTGTATTATATCAACTTTTAGCCGATGTTTTAGAAAATTGTAATCGATAATTTATTTAAATTATTCCCAAATCCCTGTTAGTTCCAACCGATTGAATATTTTCATTCTCCACGATCGCTTATTGTCGGCATATGCGAATAAATACCACAATACACCAGCTGCTTCTTTTATAAATTCGTCTTGTGTTTTAATTTCCCATTAACAGGTGCAAACTTTCTGTTTCGGAAAGATTTATTGTAAACTAGCATCAAAGACTTTGGTACTTAATTCCAAATTTTGTTGAGACATTTACAAGTATTCGCCTGTATGGATTTGAATTTTTTAATTGATGATTCCACTTCAAAAATTCAAATAAACGGCATGCAATCTCTTACAAAACTGCTTTATTACGGACAAAAAAAATAGCCGGTGCGGCTTCCTCAGCCTATCAATTCATACTTCACAAATAATTTGTCATTTCTAACAGACTCATACATACATTACAGTCACATAAATTTCTCAAAAGACAATACAATTATGCAACTCAATTACCTTAAACAAATATTTGCTTCTTGCACAGACCTGTTTGTAGTACCAAATAATAATTACTAATTTCTTAAAACAAGTATTAATTAATAAAAGTCTTCCTCAGCAACTTTCGACGAAGAATCTTGGTTCTTAATTTGCTCTTGATTACTGTACATATCAGCGATTTGCTGTGCAGATGTGGCATCTTCAACATTTTTATCTTCGCGAATTCGACAAAATCGTGGAAAACGTAGAGATATTCCTTTCTCAGGATCCACCTGTGGAAAGATTCAGAAATTTAGGTTCAATCTTTATGGTGACTTACACTTTGAAAATGAGACCAAAAATTTTCGCTTACAATTCCAGTAGCAGCTTTGTGAACGGGCGAAAGAGACAAGTCTGCACACTTTATTTCCCACACTTGAACTGCTTCAAACCAATGATCCGGCTCATGACTACTGTCGTAGCGATAATAAGATTTTGGCTCCGGAATCACGTGTTCCTTCAAAAATTCTGAATGCTTCTGAAGATCTTCGTCGCTAAATCCAGTTCCGATCTGAGGAAAAAAAATTATTTTAAGTTTCTACCATTTCTACTTTTTGAGAAATTTTATAAATCTTTTGGAAGTTTTGTTCCTACTTTACAAAGACTCTGATATTCTTCGTTCTCTTGATCGTAACACGCTAATAGAAAACCACCATAAGTCCCAGTTCTTTTTCCTTTGCCTATGTAGCCTCCAATGACGACCACATCCAGCGTGTCACCAACCCCTTCCAAATAGTCTTTCTTTAGCTTCAACCAATTTCTTGATCTCTTTGCAATTTCGTAGGTTGCATCTTGTTCCAGCGTCTTTACCATTAAGCCTTCACAATTTCCTAATGAAAGTACAATATTAGTTACATATTTTCCATTTCCTGTGAATCGTCTGGAAATCGAATTATATTCGGAGAGAATAACAGGTCTCGGACTCATATGAGAAATTTGAAGCAGTGTCAATTTTTCAATTTTCCCGGTCAACTAGGAGTAACAAAAATTGAAACAGTTAAACTTACAATTGAAAAAATAAATTTACGATAGCAAAAAAAAACTTCAACCAGAACAGATAAAATTCAAAACAGAAAGATAAATTTACATCTAAAAAGATAAATACCTAACTGGAGCACTTCAATTTCCAACCATGAAGGTGAATATTCAAACAAAAAGAATCATTCCCAAATAGGAAGAATCATTTTCTAAGAAAAAATATAATGTTTTAACAAAATGGTCGAATTTAAAAGTCAAAAAACAATCATTTCCAACCAAAAATGGAACAGTAACATTTATAGTTTAAAAAACCAATTTTAAACCAAGCATAAGTGTGTTAAACTAAAAAAAAATCTTTAACTGAAGGAGTTGAGTTTTCAAAACTTTTACTGAAAAAGATTATTAAATGAAAATTTGAATACTCAAATTATAACTTGAAAAAAAATGTTTAACTAAACAAAAAGATTTTTAAAAGAAACTATGGAATTTTCCATTGGAATGACTTAAATTTTCAGTAAAAAAATTACTCATACCAAAAAAAAAACTATCTTTCGACAAACAAAAAAAACTGTCAAACAAATTATTACATTTATGCACAAAATGACGAAGAATAGAATGAAATTGTAAGTTCAATGTTTGGCAAAAAATTAATTTTCAACCAAAAAATACAATTTTTCAACAGAGTGGTTAAAATTTAAACCATGAAAATAGAAATTTCCAAACAAAATGAAACAGTGACATTTTTGTCTTGAAAAATTAACTTTAAACCAAACATAAGAGTTTTTAACTAGATGAATGTTTGACTAAAATGGAAAAGGTTTGACTGTGTAACTTGAATTGTTAACCGTAAAGAAAAATTTCTAAAGAAGATCAACTTCCGAAGAGAAAGATAATTTTCTGCAAAAAATCGATTTTTCAATAAAATTTGTGAACTTTCAGCAAAATAATTGAATTTTCAATTTAAAAAGACAAATTTTCACCGAAATGTCGAATCTTGAACTAGAAAAGATAAATTTTTAATGAAAATGAAACAGGTAAATTTCCAGTTGTTGAAGTAATTTATTTTTAACCAATACTGATGAATTTTCAGATATAATGATGAATCTTCAATATTAGATGATTTTTAATCCAAAAGATGAATTTTCAACCATAAAGAATAATTTTCTACAAAAAACGCAAATTTTCCACAAAGTAAATAAATTCTCAAAGTAATAGTTTCATTTCCAAAAATCAGTGTTCAACTAAATACTTGAATTTCCACCAAAAAGAAGATAAATTGATTTCGAACAAATTTAAATTTCAAACAAATAGTTGATTTTTTAACTCAAAAAGGATGAATTTGCAATAAACAATGTAAACAAGCTTTCTATCATATTTCAGAAATTTCTTCTTCAGAATACTACTTCTACTCTAAAGACTGCTTGAAGTGTTTTCTTTATTTAAAATTCAGAAGAGGGGACTTTTAAATAGCGACAAATTTTGAATTGAAGGAACGATTTTAAAAAATTCTACTCTTCTGAATGCAAATTATAATTAGTTTAAAAAGTTCCCAATCCATGTAAAAAATTCCCTGTTCAAAGTGAAATTTTCCCTCTTCACTTTTTCTTTGCTTTGCAAATATAAAAACTATAATTATTTACATAAAATAAATAAAAATTATATAATAATAAAATAAAAACTATAATTATTTTCTGAGATTCCCTATCATCAATTCTATTTTAAATTTTGAGTCAGCTAAAAAAATTTCACAGAGCAAAAAATTTGCAAAACGTTTTTCTTATAATGAAAAAAAAATTCTTTCTCTCATGACGTATATAGTTATATTCAAATATTTCGAGAATCCGATTAAAGGAAAGCTACATTCTTCAAATTAAATGATGAGATCTCTTTTTGATTCATAAAAAGCAAGCTGTCATTTTTCGTATTTATTTGGTAGAATTTTTAATAGGCTAGGTTGAGTCAAGTAGATTCCCGGTTTTATATTAAACTCCCGGTTATTTCCCGGTCAAGTCGCCACCCTGATTTATTTTCTCAAGTTCTTCAGGAATACGTTGAATCCCTTCAAATCTTTTGAATAGCATTGATATGCTCGATACCTTTTTAAAATCCCTTGAAATACTATAAATCACTCTAATATTGTGAAAATTCTTGAAATTATTTAAACTTTTTTAAAAATTGTCAAGTCTCTCAAAGTTCTCTAAATCTTAACATGGTTCAGAATTCCCTAAAATCCCTTGAAATTCTTTTGTATCTTTGATATCCGTTTCTTCCTTTCAATCTTGATATTTCTTATTACCTGGTAAAATATCTCTCGAATCCTTCGGGATTAACATTTTTGATAACTTTCAAGCCCTTGGAGAACATATAAAATAGCGTTAGTCTGGTAAAATGCCTACTAAGTTCTTTGGAATCCCCTGAATTATCTTGAAACTTGTATTGTAATATCTCTTAAAATTTTGCAACCACTCTTCAAAATCTAGAAATTTTTTGAAATTTCGATTTTTGTGATGGCGCATCATGTTTTTTTTATCATCAGCGAAGAGGTTTTAAAAAAAAAAGTTAGAAGCAAATGAACAAATATTTGACTTAGAGATAAATCTTACAGAATAGTAGCAAAAGTATAATTTTTTTCAAAATAGTAGCAAATCAGTTGCATCTTGAAAAAAAGTGCCAAAAAAAGTCAATAGCAGCCTGAGTCCGAAGCAAGGAATAGAGAATTAACTCATAAGTTCTTACCTTTTACTGATTCTTCAAGGAAGTCCTGAACTTCTTCCATCGTCGAAGTATCAAGATGTGTTGCAAATTTCCATTCACCTTCGACTTCTTTGAAGTTATCTAAGAGTAGCTGACGACGTTTTATGAAAGGTTCTTTCACGAGTGGTTCGTTATTAAAATATAATAAGTCAAACATAAATACACACACTTGTACTTTGATATCAGCTTCGTTTGCATCCTAAACAAAAATTATAATAACGAAATAGTGACGATATTGTTATTCGCTTATAAGAATATCATACTTAGACACATTATTAATAGTGCAGTATACAAAAGTATAAACCTTTCGTTTTCTAGTACTAAGGATTTGGAACGGAAGTATTTGCTTCTTTTCTCGATCCCAAGCAACTGCTTCACAGTCTAGAACACAGTTCTTTACTTCTTCACCACGTGTGTTCTTAAATCTTCCAATAATGTCTGGGAATTTGCTCGTATTGTTTTCTTGATTTCTACTGTAAATGCTTATTTCTCCTTTGTCATTTACATGGATCTTAAAGAAAAGAATAATAATTTTATCAAATTTTTCTTGCGTGAATCTGTATTTGGATTAAATATTGAAACATTTTTTTGTAATAAAGTAGAAATGTAAAGAATAGAGATAAACCTGAGCTCTTTCACCATCGTATTTCCATTCGCACGTAAATTTCATGCCTTCGAAGCGCGTTAGAACTTCTTGCACTCCTTTGGTTGGGTGTGCCAACATAGGTTTTAGAGGAATTCCTGGAGTAAGTTTGCACTTTTTTGGCAGAGCTTTTACACCATCCTCTAACATGACTGGAATAATCTTGTCGTAGTTAGGACATTCGCTGAAATGCAAGAAACGCAGAGAAAATGTTAAGATAAATATATTCCAAGAGTGCGTAAACCATTAAGATAATTTTGAGAGGTTTCAATTTGCACATTTCAAATATTTAAAACTCACCAATAAGTTGTTTTGATTATGAGAGCAATTTTGTCGTATTTCTGCTTGAAAGTATCCGCTGGAATTTTTTTACTCGCATCTAGAACCTCTGGAGGATAAGTTTGTTCCGGCGGAGTCTTTGCACAAGCTAAAGCCAAAGCCTACATATATGAAATTAAAATAAAGTCAACATTTTTATTTTTCAACAGAATAATATTGAAGTAATATATTTGTCTCATAACTCACTGATAATACAGACTGCTCAGCAAGACCTATTCTAAGTTTCCCAGCAAGAGATCTGATGAGGTACCTCGCTTCTGTAAACCGGCATGCGACGAAAAGTGACTGAATTTTATCTACCTTTTTAGTCGTTGACTACAAACAGAAAGAAAGTGATCATATACAATCCTTCTCGATCCTAAGGTGTAATGATAATATTTTTTAATTCTACTTTGAGGTGTTTTCATTCAGGTTAACTTACCGCATTACCGGTCATTTGAGCAATTTCCTTCAGTTTCGAATAAACGGTCGGAACAGATAAAGGCGCTGGTTGAAACATAGTTCTTTGATTTGAACGACTTCCTTCAGCCACAATTCCTATATCGCCTACTTTTTGAACTTCTGCTTTTATCTGAGCCAGTGTTCTACCAGTGCACTGGGCGATCGCTTTCATTAGATTCGTATCTGCTATTCCCAATTCAAGTCCTGCAATAAAAATAAAATAATTTATTAAATTAGACTGAATAACTGCGCACGGTCAACCAAGACAATTTCGAGTTAGATTCATCAATTTTTTCGATAAGCTGGCTAAAACTGTAAAAATGAAAAATCCTTTTCTAATAAAATTACTTCGTTTGATGGTGTATAGAGCAGATAAAAGTGTTATGGATTTCATTTTACCTTCATATGCGGGTGCAAGTTGATTAAGGCAAAGATAAACACTTGCGATGAGATCGTTAGGACTCAAAACGATTACAGAACGGAAATAATTAGATAGAATTTCCACTATTTTTAATCGAGCGCTCGTTTCTTCTATGAGTTCCAGAGTTCGTGTCAAAGCAATATAAGGAATCCTGAAAACATTATTTTTATAGATAAGAAATAAAAAAAGCTTCCATATTTTCTCCTGAAATGATCCACTTACTTTTCATCGTGTCGCCAGCAAGCATCGAGAATTGGATGATAGGAAGATTTACTTGGATTGTAATTATGAGTAGTAGTTTCTTTCTTTTCGTCTACATCTTCTTTTTCTTCTTTTATTTCTTTATCGTCTTTCTGTCCCTTTTTACTCTTCTTTTCGGTTTTATTATTCCCAGTTTTGCTCTTTTTCTTAGTTCCCTCTCTCGGACTTGCTTTCGACTTGGGAGCTGATGAAAAAGATTGAGTATAGAAATATTGAGACTAGAATTATGAAAATTAGGAAGATGCTCTACAGAGAATTTTCTGCCAACTTACCAAACAGCTTGAAAAGAGTTTTTGGCGATTCTTCGGTTTTAGATTTTTGAGAGGATTTGGATTCATTGAGTTCTTCTTCTTGTTTGGAATCTTCGTCAGATTTCTCACTCTCAGCATCGGAATCCGCCTTCTTTTCTACAGATTTTGGTGTCACTTCTTCCTTTTCGGACTCCACATCAGATTTCCCGTTCTCAGCGTCAACGCCAGTATCCATTTTCTCATCTTTAGATTCTTTTTGAGACTCCGCAGCCAATTTTCGGTTCTTAACATCAGCACCAGTATCGATTTTCTCTTCTTTAGATTCTTCTTGAGTCTCCACATCGGACTTTCCGTTTTCAACATCTTCATCAGTATCGAGTTTCTCTTCTTTAGTTTTCACAGATGCTTCTTTCTTTTCCTTCACTGGACTCTGTGGTAACTATTATTATAATTATAAAAGAAGACATTAATAAAAATAATATGAGGTATAAGCAATTGATTTTTAATTCAAGGGATGGTATGAAACTTACTGCTAAGTGTCCTTCTTCGTCACTTGAATCTGAAGGACGAATAATTCTCTTCATCTTTTTACTACTGTTTTCCTTCTTCTCCTTTCCATTGATTGCGAGCATAATTTTTGGCGTGGTTTTTTTGTTTTCGGGTTTTTTATGTTCTGGTGACTCTAATGAAGGTTTATTTTCTTTCTCAGGACTTGTCTCTTTCTTCGATATCTTCTCCTTCTTTTTGTTTTCCTTCTCTTGTTCTTTTTCCTTTTCAGGGCTCACCTCTTTCTTTGATTTCTTCTCCTTCTGTTTGTTTTCCTTTTCTTTAGCCTTTTCAGAATTTACCTCTTTTTTCGGTTTCTTCTCCTTTTGCTTGGTTTCCGACTTCTTTGGAGTCTTTTGCTTCCTCTTTTCTACTTCCTTCGCAATTCCGGATACTAGCGATTTATCTTTCTTTGACAGGCCTGCATCAACAAAAATTGTATCAAATAAGATTGATGAATTGTTTTCAACATTAGCCCTAAATAACAAAAACTAATGTTCAGTCATGAAAGTACGTCAAGAATTAAATTAAAATAAAATTCACCAGTTTTCTTAGCGAGGGCCGAGTTTGGAGATGCAGAACTAGAATTCGCTTTTGTTTCCGACGAGCTATCGTCCAACTTCTTTGCAGGAGGGGAACTAAGAATAATAAGATTACATTAATAAAACAAGTTCAGAATCAGACATTTATGATTTAATTATCACATTCCCAGCTTCTAGGATAGACGAGTAGATTCGACTGAAAATTGAAAAATGTCACAACAAAAATGAACCAACTGCCATTTCCCGGTTCAGTAGCGATTCTTAGAATATCTTCCAATTACATATGCAAAGTAAATCTAATCCAAAAAGCTGTATGTAAATTTTATATCTTTTACTGAAAATAATCATTGTTCTAGAATGGCACAGAATTGCACCGTATAAATCGCGACCAAATTAGAAAAAAAAAAAGAAACAAATATTACTCACTCTGCTGAGACATTGTCTGTAGAATTCTCTTCCCTTTTTCTTTTGCCATTTGTAGTCTCGATATCATCCTTCTTCTTTGAGGAACTACTACCGATATGCAGGTAATTAAAAATGCTGTTTATCACAGGTGAAGACACTGTCGATGAATTTACTACGCGCTCAGTGCACATTAAATACGATCTCGAATTGAAATATTTTGCAGAAAACTTAAACATATTTTTAGAGAGATTTACGGAAATGTACATTTAAGGTAAAACATACCTTGATTCAGCAGGTGTTTCGTTCGTGTCTTTCTTAGGTGTACACTTTGTGAAGAACGACCTGCGACACAGAAATTTACAAATGTAAACAATTGTTTGATGTACACTTTCTCCTTTTATAGCAAGCACTGTATACAGTGATCCTTCCACAACAATACTAATTGGATTACTAGATTTTGTTTACATATAATTTATCAAAATATCGGAGCGAATACTCACGTTATTGTCCTTTGCGCCATTTTCGCGCCGATTCAAGGTCTCTACATAACCTCAAAAACATCATTCTGCCACATTTCCCACCAAATTACGACGCTAGTCATAACAATGATAAACGGTATTTTAATGTTTCATTTCGAATTCAAATTACAAACTTGAACCATTTTGTAATTTTAATGATAATTTTCTGCGTCGAAATTGATCCAACTTGCTGATTATAAATCAAAGATTAGGACTTTGACATTTATATTTGACACAAACTTGAAGACGTGGAATCAATGCCGGGAATATTTACAATACTTCGAACTTCACATAGTCTGAGAAATTTTTCAATTTTGAAAATTGAAAAATAGAAATATAGTTTGATGAATGCCCTCTTTGAATGTCATAGATTCTTTTGATTTTCCACCTTAGTATTTTAAGAACGGTGCGGCTATTTCTCCCGTCAACGTGATGGCAGCAAGCAGTGGATCAGAGAGGTTATGTTAGGGTAATGTCTATTGCTGATAAAAATTCGTGGTTAATAGCCGATTCAACGATGTGAGCATTTCTTAAATATGAAAATTAGGAATTTTAAAATAAAATATGTAACGTTCTATGACCCTCTTTTCCCAATTCCCCAATAAATCACTGCTTTCTGACATCTCGTTGACGGGAGAAATAGCCATAGCTATAGTATTTATTATCTGGAATAATGGAAAAGATATGCAAGGATAACATTTTTGATAATTGATATCTTAACTTCTAGTTACGATCGATGTTGTTAACCCGTAATGATGGTGATTCGTCTGAGGAACTGATACATTGAAGAATCTGCGTTTGTTGATGGTACATGAATTACTTCAGACCATAAAAATGACCTCTTGATGTGATAGGTCCTCTGTTTCATTAAAAAAACATTCGACGTTTCGAGAGTCAACAACTCTCCTCATCAGGAATAAGTTCGTAACTGGTCATAAATTGCAGAGTATAACAACAACTCCTCTACCCCATTTCCGAATTCTCGAATTCAAAGAAAAAGAA